>JAQIXP010005801.1:0-10109 GCA_034700285.1 Proteroiulus fuscus
AATTAAATAAGCTTTCCAAAAAATCAAACCCCATCGTTATCCGCTCGGCCAATATTGAGATCCGTTCAATTTTGTGACAAATTTCACGTCTATGTAAGATAGCATGGGAAAACGGAACGGTCAACTTTGAAAATCGATAACTTCATTCAGAATGCATATGACGTCATAATCATGCATCCGTTTTTAATAAATTTTATAATCTTTTACAAAAATCAAACCCCATCGTTCTTCTTTCACCCGTTCTTGAGTTATATCAGTTTGAAGAAAACGAATTTAACATTGAAATCCCCATAGGCCCATACTTTTTGATGTCCATACATCAAAATTATTTCCTTACAAATTCAGTGTGATTTTTTTTTTCAAATTCCAGCTAATACTGTGACATAGCCTGGACAATTTTGTAATGGGCTGTCCACGTGGAAGTTACTTTTACATACATTTTGTCCTTAATCCAGCCTAGCTCAGACTCATAAAAATACATCAATACTTTGAACAAGTTTTGCTCCAACATTGTATTGCTACAGTTTATACATACATGCATGTATATTAACTAAATTAACTAGTATTACATTGTCCAGTCAATAAAAAAGGTCTTCCAGCAAATCAAGGATATTTCATAAATCACTATATACCAATGTCCTCATAAATGATTTTTTGAAAAATGGAAAAACTCTATATGGATAGTTCTCTAAATAGTTAGGAAGACAATTTAACAATGATGTTTAAAGGGAAAGTTCCACTTTGTAGCGAGTAATAGTCAAATTGCACACACTTAGGCTAGCTACTAGATATGAATGGCTGTGACATTATATAAGTGCAGCAAAGTTTTCATATTGAAGAAATTACGACTTTTGCCATTTGAATACGCGTTAGGCGCCATTTTTCAATAGATTTCAGCAGACACTAGCTGCAAGTTGGTGGCGCCCTTTAGGACATGCATGCGTACGTATTTCATGAACGCTGATGCCTTTTATCCAGTAGAAGCTAGGCGCTACATGCTGTCAGTAAAATGGCGCCTATTTGGGCTTTGCATTTTCAACCAAATCAATCTATTCAGGACATTAAATTTAATGATTGGTAGGCTCAAATCAAATGGCAATTTTCATGCCTTTTCAATTTCTCATGCTCTTCTTCCTACAAACACCTTCTTTTAAAATGCGACTTTCACTTTAAGTCACTATTGACGTGGGAGTCCCTTCCTAATGGAGGGATAACCCCCTACCAAATGGTATCATGATAAGCTGACAAGAGTTTTGCTGTTTATTTGTTAGAAGAATTGCAAACTTTCAGGATCTTTGTGATCAGCCCTCGTCTATCCCAAAATGTTGCCTTCAAATAAGCATTCTTTAATCATACTTTTAAATTTCACTTATATTAATAAAGAACTAAAAATACATACATGCTACAATTTGTTCTTGGCTTTCCCCACATGTATACATTTTGCACCAGACACATTATTATTATTTGCATTGGCAGATAATACTTAGAAGTACATGTACATTAACAACGCAATACCTTCAAATTGATTCACAAACATAGATTACTCCAAAATAAACATGTTTCTTACATTATCTAATACATGTAGGCCTATATTATACTGTCTGTGGCAAGCATTTGATATGGTAAATGTTGCATTAATCTATTTATTTTAACTATATATAGGTCACCTTGGATGATGGCCATGAGATCATATTATTACGCCTTAGAAATCCATGGGGAAGTGACGTAGAATGGAATGGCGACTGGAGCGACAGGTATTGGCTGTGGTGAAATGTTTCCTATTGATCAAATCTTACCAAACTTCAAAGTAACTTAATGAAAACATGTTTTTAAATATTAAGGACTTCATTAAAAAAATGATGATATTGTATTCCTAAGATAAAGGACCAAAATGATAATTATTAACCTTACCACTAGATGGCACTTTTTGAACTTTAAAAAAAAATAGGATGCTATCATGTTTCACCAAATCAGACACTTTAAACAAACATATTTTCTTAATGATAAGTCTGATTCAAATGGGATTTCCAATTTTCACAAACAAATTTATTTTCCTTGCACTTAAAAACATGTTGCCACTAACAAGTGAAACTTTGAATTTAAATAAGTTCACTAATATACATTTTTCAACATTAAAAAAAAGCAGCTCTAAGAAGTGGGACCAAGTTTCAGATGCCATAAAATCTGAGTTGGATTACACATCGCAGGAAAATGGAGAATTTTGGTAAGCATTATCCAATTATTCAACTAATAATTTCAAGAAAACTTCATTTTCAAAAAACTTTTCAAACTTCAATAAAAATTCAAGAAAAAGGTCCATGAGCAAAGCAGTCACAAGTGAAATTTTTTTTTTGAAATACTGAATCCATAAACCAAAATAACTTTGTAAAAAAATAAAAAATATTCCCAAAAAAGCTTGCATGGGGTCAATACTTATTCATTATATAATATTGCAATGGAATTTGTTTACTTTCTCAGGATGGACTATACAGAATTCACTCAAAATTTCCAAACTGTACACATTTGTCATCAAATTGATTCAGAGGATACCACTGATTCGCCAGGTTCAACATGGAACAAACAGTCAGTTGATGTGGATTTGGTAGCAGGAGAATCTGAAGGGGATGATGAGTCTCAAGGTACATGCCAACTAATGCATTCTTGCATTTACTCAATTATCATACAATGAATTGACAGTGGGATAACCCCCCACCAAAATGGCAACATGATATCGATGGTTTAATTCACAATTGACGAATATGCCAAAAGTCGCTTTTGAGAGGATAGCGTTTTTATGGAAAAACGGTATAACTTGAAAATAAACAATGTTAAAAGGCTGAAATTTAATTTGGTGAACAGATAAAACAATATATATATATATATATATATATATAGCCTGCAAAATTTCAATAGAGAAAATATAAGGAAAGGGTTAATATTTTGTGTTCACATTTATATATATATATTTATATATATTTCATAGGAAATGTGCTAATTTTTGTAAAATAATTAAATTAGTAAATTAAGTAAGTCATTTGAGAAATAATAGGCATAAAAATCAAAATTCGTCAGTTTGACTTTGATTAATTTTGCAGGATGACGAAATAAATTAAGTGTGAAGTAGCGCATCTGCACATCCATTAGTTTGCCCATTAAAAATAAAAAGAATGAAACAAAAAAACAATTAGGGAGAATTGTCAAATTCGTCATCTGTATTTCAATAATTCCATGCAGGTATCGAGAAATTTTTAAAATGTAAACTGACGAATTGGACTATCCACCATGCACTTGTAACTTTAAGAAATTACAGCTTGTGGCTTTTTCGCTAATGTTCACTTCTGTGACTTTAACAATTATTGGTTAAATTAATTTCTGTAACTTAAGTTCATTAGGGACACTTCCAGGATCACAATGCATGGTACAGTTATCTCATTTTTGACAAAATGGCATATTCGTCAATTGTGAATAAAGCCATCGATATGCTGATCATAGGTTACCTAAATGAATTTTCATAACGTTGTATTATTCTTTGCATCTTGTTTATAGAAGCTTTTGGTATAAGTCGACAAATATGCCTTGAGACTGAAGAAACGGATAAAGACATTCTCATCGATGTGATGCAGAAGAACAGGAAAGAATCTGGCAGAGATAATCTTACAATAAGTTTCAGGGTTTATGCGGTGCCACTCGACAAGGATGTGCCATTAGAGGTTGAATATTTGCTAAATGCAAAGCCAGTGCCTGGATTATTTCGTCGTGCAGGTCAATTATGCAAGGCTCGATCACTTTCTGACCGATTTCGCTTGAACAAGAGGTTCAAATTTATTCTGCTCGTTTACATTCCGGGTATGCATCATTCTGAGGAAGATGGCAATATTTTCATACGTATCATTTCATGATGGGAAGAGCTGAATCATATAAAATGAAGACTTAATATCATTTCACAGCTTGTGTTTTCATTTGATGTACCCTATAATAGCTATTTTCTCTCGTGATTTAGTGGGGTAGATATCATGTCACTGTAAAATGTTAAAAATTAATTTTTTTTAAACAAAATATTACTATAGGACTAGCTAAGCTAAGCATATTGCAATTCCATTTACTTACGTAAATCACAAACAGTGGTGGCTAGTGAGAAAAAGTGAGTCATTCACTATTGGCTAGTGCTACCACCTTCATAAGCCAAAAGTTGTTTTAAAAATAGGCCTAAGTTTTTTTTTTTTTTTTTTTGGAAAAAAAGGTATAATTTGGAAATAACCAATGTTAAAAGGGTGAAATTTGGTAAACAGATGAAAAAATATATTTTATAAGGGATATGCTAATTTTTGGTAAATAATTAAATTAGTTAATTAATTAGGTAATTTAAGAAATAAAAGGCCTAAATATGCACCTTCTCTAGTTTGACTGTAAGTTTAAAGAAAAGTGAAATAAATAAAGTGTAAAGTAGCGAATGTGCACCTCCATTACCATTAGTGTAGGCCTACTTATTGAATGAAGTGAATGAAGAAAAAAAAAGTAGCGAATGTAATAACATTCGCTACTTGTATTGTTATAAAAATCCATGTCAACAACAATTTTTAAAAAGTGAACTAGCGAATGTGTAACTTTTAGGGATGGTTCCTGATTGGATATTCGCTACTCATCACTTCTGTAACTGGGGGCTGTCCATATTTTTAACAGCATGTGTCTATGGGGATTTCAATGTTAAATTAGTTTTCTTCAAACTTATGTAACTCAAGAACGGGTAAAAGAAGAACGATGTAATTTGATTTTTTTAAAAGATTATTAAATTTACTTAAAAATGGAAGTATGATTATGACGTCACATGCATTCTAAATGTAGTTATCGAGATTGAAAGTTGATGGTTGCGTTTTCCCATGTTTTTTCACATTGACGTGAAAGTTTTCTAAAAATTGAGTGGATCTCAATATTGGTTGAGCGTTGAACGATGGGGTTTGATTTTTTGGAAAGAGTATTAAACTTACTAAAAAAAAATGATGTATAAGTTCGATTTCGTTGTTACGTGCATTTTGAATCTATTTATCCAATTTCAAAGTTAACTATTGAGTTTCTCCCCACATTTTTTTTCCAATTGTACAGCTCACAGAGCAGAATAACGCAAAAACCATACTACCCTTTTTAGTAAATTTAATTGTCTTTCATAAAAATTAAACCCCATCGATTTATATTTAGCTGTTATTGAGAAATTTTTATTTTTAACAAAACGAATTTCACATGGAAATCTCCATATTAGGAGCCATGCAGTCTAAAAAGTGTGGGCCAATTGTACTTACAAGGGTTAACATTAACCCACTGTTAATCTTAGGTTTTCTCTACATTCCTGAATTTTTATTGGCCCAACTCAGTCACATGATCAAAATAACCCAGGATTAAGAGTTAACTGTTGTTGGTACAATTGGCCTTTAAAGTAATTTCTGCAACTTAGGTGAATTGGGGACACTTCCAGGATCAATATAGTTCACTTCTCATTTTTGAAAAATTGGCTCATTCGCTACTTCTGAATTAAGCCATCACATTTCATTTTTGTATTGACAGTATTTGCTTTTTTGTCAGATTTAAAATGATTGCTTAAATCATATTTAAGTACTTTATAAAATCAGTAATATTTTTATGATAATAACATTGCAATCTTAATCATTTTAGCTAAAGGGAATCAACTTGTACAGTTGAGGTGGAATCACTCTTAAATTCTTTAGATTCTATTAAGGTCAACTAACTAGCTATCAGATGCCATAATCCATAAAATTTTTGACACAATTTGCCAATACATAATAGAGACCGAGATCATAGCAAGAGGCAGTGCATAGCGGTGGAATTTGTCACATTTTATTTGCCCATTTTTGCTACTTGGTGAGCTGCTTTCAAAAGAAATTTTCATTTTTTGGAATTTGCATATCATTAAAATAAATCGCTTAATAATTATGAAATGCCAAAGTATGTTTTTATAATTGAAACTGCGCCACCTTCCAGCAGAAATTCACAATACAAAAGTGAAATTAATTTGCTAAAGTGCTTCCCTCTAGCGAAGGGTTACTCTCTATAGTTAGCATATTATTATTAGTTTTTATTTGATTACTAAAATATATAATTCTGATGTTTTAGCTGTGCTGTTGAAATAAAGATCTTGAACTATTTATATATCTATATTGCTAACAGTGGGGAGATCCATTCAGGGTTTAAATTAAAACCTCGGGTTAAGTTGAGGGTTAGTAAAAAATCCTATTGACTTGAGGTTTAGCACAAACACCAAGGGTTAACTTTTAACTCTGGATGGATATCCCCACTGTAAGTCCTTTTGCATAAGCATTTTGTTTTATCATATCCCATTTGACTTCCCATTTATTTTATAAAATTTCTTTCGATAGTGCCTTTTTAAATTAAAATGACTAGCAGGTCCTGCATTTTTTATCTTTGGAATGTTTGCAAATTTTAAAGCACTTTTGCTTTACACGTGTAGTACCTATTCAAATCCATTTCGTCTTTCTTTAAGCAATAAAATAATAACTAAATTAGCATTAAGTAAATTTCAGAGAATTGCAGAAAACGAGCAAAAAAAGATCCGAGTAATGCTTATGGAAAAAAGATTATGAAAATTTATACAGAAATCATATTACATAAAAATGTTCCACAAATCTCATAGCACCATGAATGTTGAATTTCAAAATGATGCAGAAATTATCCTGCGTAAATGTCAACTTTAAAAGTATTCTGCAAATATTTTTTTTATATGTTTGAACAATTGTAAAACTACATGTGGTTTTGTGGAAACAATCCAGAATACATTGCATGGGAAATTCTAAGGAAATTTGACACATTTTCTATATTCTATAGAAAAGAGCACAATTGTGGACCACCAAATGTATGTAAATTGTTTATTTGTGAAATAAACTAATTGTTCACAACTTGCTGCTTACATAGTATTATACATGAATGAATTCCTTGTAGAAATTAAGAAAAAAACATTAGCTCACAAACAGATTTGAAGGAAATGTTAATAACAATTTTGAAATCTCCATAGAAAAAATTGTTCAAATCCAAAAATTTCTTTAAAGAAGGGATGCCAGAAATGTCAAATGCTTGCTCAAGGGAGAATAAACTTAATATTGGATGCATCCAAGCATGGAGTATGTTTTTGTGGGCAAATAAATTTCATTACAAGGCGTGATTGTAAAGGTTATATGATTAAGACCTGTTGACTTGAACATGTAATGTGTTCATTGTGGAGGAAAACATTCAAATAAAATAAAGTATTAAAATATGGATTGCTCATATTATAACAAGCATCCACCCAAACAAATTGTCTGTGACCCAAGTAAGGAATTCCAGGCCTACTCCAAAGCAATTATTGAAGCTATTCTCTCTAAGCTAAAAAATTTTACTCACATTGTTTGTTAAATGCCAAATCCTTTTAAATATCGGAAAACACAACATACTCATGCAGTTAAAAATATATCAATACTCCAACTTGGTAAGGTAATTTCTAAGATATCAATTACATATTAAAATAAGCCTACATTTTTAACCAGTACTCCAAACAGAATGAGTGTGTTTAATGAAAAAAACAACATACTCAATTGGTCAAGGAACAATAAAAAATACTAAAGAAACTGCACCATTGATATTAAAACTCAAAGACTAGTGCGTCTAAAATATAAAAATTAAACTCACATAAATGAAAAATAATACAAAATACTACTATAAAATTTTATTTTAATGGCTTACTATTAAATATTTATAAATGTGTAATTAAAATTAATAAATGTATCAGGGAAAAGGTATTATTTTTTATTTTTTTTTGCAGGGGCACACATAACAAAAATACTAAACACAACAACGTCCTGTATTAGGCTATATTTATTTAAAAAAAAGTCTGGCTACAAATTTATTATATAGGAGAGCAGGTGACAGTGGCAGTTGAGAATTCTCAAGATATAACAATTGTAATTTAGGCATATTTAACATATCTTGATAATTCCATATATAAAGAAACCAATGGACAAATTACATTCTATTCCTGTGAATGTTGGTTTGACCCATGCAGATTAGTCTATTAAATGAGCACATTTTTAGGAGATGAATGTCTAATTGACAAAACGGTTTCAAATACTTATATCATGTGTTATTTAGATGTGAGTTAGCTCTTTCCAGAAGTTGCTAAATATAATTTGTTCCTTCAATTTTCCTGGGTTGCATGTGCAGCAATAAATGGCAAAAAGGACATATGCGAGCATAACTGGGATAAGAAAGGCAAGAAAGCATAATACGATAAGCAACACAAGTAAAAAGGATGCCACTACAAATGGAGGGAGGCATAGAATGTATACCAGCCAGCGCGGAAACACCTGATCTTCTCTCCACACGTTCTCATTAAACACTGACTGAGGGCTCCATGCAAAAAAAGAACCTCTATAATCTACATTTTCTGGCATCTTTAAATTGATGCTGACATCCATATATTTTGACCAGGTGTTTTCTCTAAATAATGAAAGATTTTCCTCTTGATATTGTTTGAATTCCTCCCTTTGTGCCTCTTGTATGTTTATTTGTGTTATTTTTTGGTTTTTTAGTTTCAAGAGATCATTGTGAAGTTCTCCATCAATGGCAATGTCCACACACTCCTCGAAAATGAAAGCTACAAACCTTATACTAAGAACTGCAATCAGAATTTGTAGGTCTTTTGGTTCATATTCACTGCGTATGTGTTTCCACGCTACTATTCCTGCATATGCACCATACAATACGATTCCAATATATATGCTGAGTCGATCCAAAATCCAGTACTTGTTTGTTAGCAACATAATATCATAGAATACCTCCAATCCAATGACTGAGAAAAGGGCCAGATTTGCTGGTGTTGGTGTAGTGAGATCACCATCGAGTATACTTAGTACAATGATGCTAACTAAGTTTATGTTATCCAGAAGTCGGAAAATAAGGTACAAGGCACTCATGACACGGTATTTTGGAGTTGTCAGCAAATTTAGGATTACATTCTGCTCATCTGATGAAGATGAAGCATTGTCATTTGCTCGTATTTTTTTAAATGCAAATATCCTATTGTCATGTAACAAGCATAAAAGTTCTTTTTCCGGAACAGACATACTCAATAGAACTGAGTCCTGGTTGTTGAATGTAACGAAGGCATGATTCCATGATGGCTGCTGCATATCTTTCATTAAGCTTTCTGGCATGATTTTTGTTGTACACAGATTTCCACTATAATGCAACTCAACATCGACAGAAACTCAGCCACAAGATACAGAAGCTACTAAGTGCAGTGGTGGTGATGGTGGTACTGTTACAAGGCAAATAGAAATATTTATATTTAGGATTTTTAACAGGAAATTTAAAGAAGGAAGCATAACTAACAGGAAATTTAAACCAGGAAGCATAATTTAGCTTGAACTTTAGCATAGCTTATCTTGAATAACTATGGTGTCACCACATATTAGTTGCAAATTG
The DNA here is from genome assembly GCA_034700285.1 of Proteroiulus fuscus. Taxonomy (NCBI): domain Eukaryota; kingdom Metazoa; phylum Arthropoda; class Diplopoda; order Julida; family Blaniulidae; genus Proteroiulus; species Proteroiulus fuscus. Next base: position 9,484 of record JAQIXP010005801.1, read on the forward strand.
ATATAATACATACCTATTGTGGTTATGAAGAATGAAAGGTTTCCATTATCGAGGTCTTTTAGAGTTTTCTGCACATCAGGGCTTGTTGGGATGCTGCAAACATTTCTCGTTGGGAAGAAAAGAGGCTAGAATTACAGGCTCTGAAGCAGACATTACGTTTTATGAATGGCGGGAATTTTGCCAATAAATTATTGGTAATATAAATTTATTTTAGGAGGAGCCCTATGGTTTTGGTGACACGTATTGAATTACATATATATATTTATAACTAAAAAAAAAAGATTTTTAAGACTCTCTCTCTGTCATTGATTAAGAAACTCTTTAATTTTTTAGAAATTAATTTTTTAATACTTTTGTGAGAACTTTTGTTTTTTGAAGAATATTTTTTAAAAGTTATGTGCCTTACTGCTACATATGATCAGAAAAAGTAAAGAACCCAAAAAATGTATTCATTTTTTAGTTTTTTTTTGGCAGGCTAAGCTTTTAGAAAAGGGGAGAGGCAGGGTAGTTGCTAGGGATCTAGTGCTCTGAGCAAAAAACTCCGTATATACCTTTAAGGGGGCTGTCCACACTTTTAAAAAATGCATGCTCCTATGGGAATCTCCATGTTAACTAACGGTACATAT
>JAQIXP010005802.1:0-10109 GCA_034700285.1 Proteroiulus fuscus
ATTGAAAAATTGCAATATATATATATATATATATCTATATATATATCGGTGCTGTTGGCATGCTTTCCAAAAAGGTAGTGCGATGTATTTATTTGCATATATTGCCCTAACTATTACCTTATAATATTATATTTCAAGTTTTACATACGTTTCACTGCTTTACATCAAGTTTGCATTATTCCTATATGTAAAAAGTACAAATTATAGCACTACTTCATATGACCCGCCAATAATTAGACTACTCCATTAGAAAAATTGAAAACTAAAAAAAAATTAGTAGCCAATAAAATTTACCATGCAGTATAAACTGCAGGATTTCAACCGTATTTATATGCATTTTATTCTGATATTGAAACTGCAGAAAAACTGCATTTTTTTACAGAAAAAAATTTGGGAAAATTACAGATTTAAATTTTGGAATTAAAACACCAGTTTTTCAGCGGCATTACACTCTATTTTATGCAAGCAGCTTGTATATTTCATAATGTGATGGATTTACTGCAATTATAACTTCAAAAATTTTGCAGTTTACTGCAGTACTTTGAGTGTACTGTTGCCAAATCTTCATATGAGTTCAGAACCGTTATAGTCATCAGCCGTCTACACACAGGTCCAGGCATGCACAGGTCCCTAGCGAGGAAGGAGAATTGGTTCCCCCCCCCCCTAATTCTCGGAATTCCCAGAATTATTTTATCCCATGGGTAAATGAGAACTTACTTGAAAAAAAATTTCATTTCTAAGTAAAGTAGATAAATTACAATTTTGTGATCGGCACGTATGCATTATAGCCTTTTTATTTTAGTTTGAAGTTATATAAAGCTTAATGAAACTATATCATTCTCCTAGTTTACTTTTGTCATTATACCTTTGAAAGGAATTCATATAGAAGGAGGTATAAGGTTAATGCGTAATAAATTAAGTATTTTTTGTACACACTTAAATTTTAAACATCAGACTGAAGCTTCACACGAACTCTGCCGTGCTTGATTTACGGTAATGATCTAACTTATTTAATGCATGGTTGCACTCTGCACAATGTAAAAATGGCAAAGACTGAACAGGCTATATATTGAATCTACATGTGTGTATTAAATGAGAAAAAGGGGTCTAGAATTGCTCGCAAATCTCTTGACGATAAGCATAATTATAATTCACTTTTCTTAAAGCTGCTATATTTTTTTTGCTGCAAGTTACAACAATTATAATCATTTATCTCGAGCAATGCCAAGACCAATAATGTTGCAGTTGCACAGTACATACAGTTATATATAAATTTGGTATAATGTAGATTTGAACAATTTTTTTTAAAAATTTATATATATATATAAGTTCAACTTAATTTTGCATATGCGTATCTGTTTATGGAAAATAATGACCCTTTGCCATATGTTAGCACCCCATTCACTAGTAATTTTTATACCCACCATCGAGCATCGTTTTAGATTAAGTGTGAAGTCTACCTTCTTAGCATTTTTACTCCATAATTATTATTATTATTATCCTTAGCGCATGTTATTATCTAAAATCCTGCAGGGCCAATAAGACTGCTTAAACACGTTAATGCTCTATTTAACTTCACATTTGCGAATAATGTATGTTTTTCCTTGAAAACAAATTAGTAGATAAACCATTTGGAGTTGCTTCGTGAAAAAAAAGCTCGAAATTAGTGTAGCTGCACAGGGCCTATAGTAAATTGCATTTTTTTTATAGTGTGGGTGAGTTCTGGTTTGTGTATAAAAATGATGAGATATTGTAGCACTATAGGATTTAGGAAAACTTATTTAATAAAATTAGGAATTTTATGGGTTGCCTATTTTGCAACTTATTTTGATATAATCACCATACAGGGTGAACTAAAATTAGGTATTCCAAGCTGCAACCCTGAATGTATATATACTTTTTTCAGTATATATGTGGGCAACTTGGTTAATCTTTTTATCATATTTTTCAAATTTATTTTCTTTATAGATCAAAATTATTCATCAAATTCTGCATTTAGATCATCCAAATTCAAAGTAATGTGAGATTGGTTATGTGAGATTGTACTGATGAAGTGCTAAAAAGATTTAACTGAATACCTTTTATTCTGTGGTTCAAGGAAATGCTGTTGAGTTAATAGTATTAAAAGATTAACAGGATTAATCGTGTGTGTATAGAAATATAATGCATTTCGGATGAGGTTTACGCAGACTGTCGCTCTTGTTTGGTAGTTCATATTTGTGGAGCGAAAGGATTTACTTCTTTACAGAATCATAGCAAGCAAAATCAATGATTATTCTATATGTATATGCAGTTTTGGAAATGGAATTCCTAAACAGTATTTTTTATATCTAATTGAAAAGCCACACAATAACTCTCACTATCTGTAACAAAAATTTTCATATATAGGCTTTTAGAATGTTATAATGTGCACTATGCTGATAAAAGTTTAAATTAAATATATTTTAACAACAAGTTAAGAAGTCCATGAATAAATATTTTTCCCTTAATGCGTGTATATGTTGTATCCATCGCTATACCCTTTCTATTTGGCTATACTTTTCTCAGGAATATTCAAGATTGGACATAAAGAAATGTATGTTTAAACATTATATAGTCTACATTTATACAATAGAAACCCATTTCTTATATGATTATCTATGCTCATGGACATCACATGGTGAAATGTAATCATACTAAAAATGGCCTCTGCCCTATTAATGGATATTTTCTTTATGGAAATATATCATATCCAGAGTCAGATCAGACCCAATCAAGGGAGTTTTCCAAAAGCATGCATATATACCGGATCACAATTGCTCTCTCAATAATGCATTTTCAAGTTTCTGAACATTTTCAAGAACTGGATCAATAGGACTGTACAGTGTATATCTCGTTTTCAGTGGAATTGGTATAGACTCTAAGGGTATAAAGAGCCTTAAAGGCTCGTATACCTGGTACGTGATATAACACCATAATACCAAATAAAAGATTATTGTCCATTGGTTAGCACTTAAACTATCGAAATTTACCTGTTTATAATGAATATTAAAGTTATATGTTATGTGCTTTACGTGGGGGGAAGAAAACATTTTTTAAGGTAATTCCAAGTTCAAGTTATTGTTTCTCAATGGAAATCTCTAGTTCGTAATCTATGCATAAAAATAAGCCACATTTGTCTGAGACATTTTTAATTTGACCACTATCTTAATGGAATTCAGGACATGTCTGAATCATTTTGTAATCAACTACTTTGTTTTTCTCATATTTTGATAAATGCCTCACTCTGACTAATACATCTTTACTGCTTAGTAAATTAACATTTACTTGTAATTTCAGCAAACAAACATTTCCTCAGTTATTGCAGGGTATTTTTAGTTTGTTTTTTAGTTTATAGTGTTTGGGTAACCCCTGAAAGTAGGCAATCACTGCTAATACCTATGTTATACGTGAAACTTGCTAGCCTAACTTAAGGGGTAACAGTGAATGATTCCGACAAGTGGATGTCTTGAAAATGGTGGTCAAATCAAAAAATATCTCATACAAATTTAATTGGCTTGTTTTTATGCTTATATTAAGAAATTGTGCGAAAATCTAGAGGTGTCCTTTGAAAAAAATGAATTTGACCTTAAAATGCCCTTCAAAACATTTGAGAATAAATCATGGTGTATTCTTTCCACCACAAAGTATACAAGTTTTGTTTGAAACATATTTTTTTATTTAATTATTTGTTTTCCTTATATTTTCATGTCATTTTAAATGCCTCACCCCTCATACCGTCAAGAAATATGCAAGAATTAAATTTGAATGGTTCTGACTTAATTGATGCATGCGTTACCTGTTTGATTAAAAATATAAATTATTATATTAATTAGTCAATGTATAGGAAGTATGTGAACAAATATCAGCACTATTGAATAATATTATTTTAGACAGATAACAGGTGCAAAGTAATTGCCTTAATTTAACGCCCTTCATCACCTTTGTCTTGCTCATTATAAGCATATCATTACATCTATAACACTATTCTTGCAACTAATTTTAATTTTTTAGCAGTTATAAAGCCACTGATCATATACTAAATCACGCCTTTAAAGTCCTTTGTTATGGACAACGTGATTTTAAACTGCAGCAAGTTTTGAAATCAAAACTGCTTAAGCATGAAATATGCTTTGGAATGTGTGTTGGTATGAGATGATGAGTAGTGAGGCCTATACATATACTGAATGCAATCTGGAAAACAAATTAATATTCACTGGATATACCAGCATGTTATACTATACAGCTTAAAGGAATGCAAGATTTGTGATGCCTTGCATGGGAAATGATGCAAAGAATTCCCCCTAATGCACCCATAGATTCTCATTTCTTAAATTATATTTTTTTTTAGTCGGAGATTATACGTTGAATGAGAACTATGAATGTGTATAAAAATACCATTTGCATTTTAAGTAGCAAGAAAAACATATACTGACTTTGACAAATGTTGTTCATTGATGTGCAAGTATAGAGAATTTTCTTATATTTTCCAAATGGGCGATAACCAATTGTTAAATGCAGTCTAGCCGTGAAATTCTAAATTTGCATTTTAAGTATATGTATTTTGAAAAAGCCTGAAATCGGTTCTCATGAGATAGCATCTTTTTAGATTTTACAACCATATGTTAAATGCATGCATTAGCATGATTAAATTATAGTATTGAGATCCATGGGGAAATTCTTTTTAAGTCAGCTCTATATCTTGACTCTTTTGCTAATCATATTTTATGTGTATGTGCCTATATAAGAAATGTGCTATAGTGTAATTCATTACTTGACTCATTTCCTGGTAATAAGACAATAATATAGGGAAAGTCAAGCCTATTATAGGTTATTTGTTGTGGATTTTTGGAATTCTATGGGGGCACCGGTTGCCAGATTGGTAGTGTTTTTTGTGGTGGTAGCGAGCGATACGTACCGGGGGCTGTCCATACTTTTAACAGCATAAGCCTATGGGGATTTCAATGTTAAATTAGTTTTCTTTAAACTGATATAACTCAAGAACGGGTAAAAAAACAATGATGTGCTTTGATTTTTTTTAAAGATTATTAAATTTACTAAAAATTGTAGTATGATTATGACGTCACACGCATTCTGAATGTAGTTATCGATTTTCAAAGTTGACTGTTGCATTTTCCCATGCTTTTTTACATTGACGTGAAAGTTTTCCCACAATAAAGCGGATCTCAATATTGGCTGAGCGGATAACGATGGGGTTTGATTTTTTGGAAAGCTTATTTAATTTACTACAAAATGTATAAGTTCGATTTCGTTATTACGTGCATTCTATATCTTTCGTCACATTTTGCCAGATTGTACAGCTCACAGGGCAGTTAAACAAAAAAAATCATGCTCCACGTTTTAGTAAATTTAATTGTCCTTCATATAAAATCAAACCCCATCAATTTATGTTTAGCCATTATTGAGACATTTTAATTTTAATTTAACATGGAAATTCCCATAGGAGCATTCATGTTCTCAAAAGTTTGAATTTTCAAAATAAAAAACTGTTCCCTCCCCCTTTCAAACCATGATTTTAGATCCGACAGGAACTGCAATGCCAACAAGAAAGAGTTTGCAAGTTCACCCACGAGGTGGAGCTTCGTAATGCACATACACAAGCATACCAAAGAGGAATTATTTCCATTTGCTCACATGGCTTAATGCATGTTCAGGCATCAATTACACATTTTGTCAGTTTTTATTATAGCTGTCTGTATACTATTTTGATATGTTTGCCAGCTCGCCAAACAACCCCAAAAAATATAAGTATAATAAATGTAAGTGCTTTTTGTTGTGTGTATTGATGCCTCCAGAATAAGAGTAAGTAGGGTAGTAGAATGGCATTACATTATTAAAATACGAATAACAATTTGCTTATGTAATAATCTATGTTTTATGAGAAGCTGTGAGAAATTGAAAGATAAAGAGTATAACAGATGCATACTTTGGGCGTGGATATATGGGCCAAGTTCCAACTGCTTTCCATTTACTGTAGAAAATTATAGCTATTTAAAACACTTCTGTTGGCTCTTCTATATATTACACACATGGTTTCTTTAAAATTTTATGCTATGATAATTCAAAAATTTTGCATTTATGTATAGGTCGACATAAAAAGTTGTAGAAAAATACAAGTTTAAAAAACACGGATTAGTAAAACGTTTTTGGGTGGATCATCTTCTCCTTTAATCTACCGGTATACTTGTTCTTTGAAGACAATGATACTACTTAATCTCTTTGCGGATTATATTTGGGAACTGGGCAGTAATAATACAGGGTGTATAGAAAGTCTCAAAACAAATTAACCAGTGAATAACCAGTTAATTGAAAGGATCTACAGACATAATTATTGCTTAGTGTTTTTGGATACTTTTCACTTGAAGGTCTCCCAATAACAATATTTGCTTATCTTTTCGTAAGCTTGTTTATTTTTAAAGGATATCTGTACACATTGTACTTTATGAATTTTCTGAGATAATTTTATATTGCTATAGGGCACAATGTCATTGGTAATGATTCCCTAAGCTATAGGCCCAATAGACAAAAATAAATTTTAGTGTATACTTTTCTGGAAATTCTTTCTGGAATTTTTCTTTAAATGAATACCGTTTGCCTCAATTTATTATGCATGTTTTTTATTTTATGCAATGTCTAGGACTATATAATTTTATGAAAAATTGGCTAGACGTTAAAAAAATGATTCTTTTGCTTACTGTTTTATTTACAAATTGAAAATATTGAATATGCAAAACGTGAATTAGACTTGTTTGTGTGTAATGATTGAAAATTTTTAGACAAACTATTTCAATGCATAACGAGTGACATATTGGGTTTTTTTTGTTAACAAAAACAATTGTATTAAACAAATTGGATTGGTTAAATATGTTTATATGATAGGAAAATGCTGCATGTATTTATATCTGTGTGGTATATATATAGTTAAATATTCTAATATATGGTTCAATAATTAAAAAAAAATGTCAAATAGCTTGGTCTGTATATATAATTTTAAAATTGACATTTGAAAGTCTTTTTAAGCATATGCAGACATGCTTGATTGTTTTTTTTCCTAAATTATAAAATACTTGCAAAGTTGATTTTTTTTGCTGGTTAATCATTTTCTTAAATCTATCATATGGTATTTTCTGTATTTATTCTTTCGTATAATCCAATAATGTGTATTTGCCTTACTGTATCTATATTAATGAATGTTGAAGGAATAGCATCAGCAAATTATTTTTCGAGAAAAATGTGTAAAATATACGGTCAGTGTCAATTGAAAAAGTACCTAATTTATAATGGAATTATTCTCAATGTGTATAACTTCAATTAACAGTTCCCATTGGTTATTGGACTAATTCTTCAATTTCCATCAGATGGTTGATAGTGTAGTATATAGAGAGTGAATTTAGGCTGTTCAGGTTACTCATAATATTCTCTTTGATTACATAAAATTCCTGATTCAAGCCTATATCGCTTTGGAAATTTCTAAAATTTTATTTTGTAATTCTACAATGAATATTGCTTTGATCAGCAGGGTGTATTGCAGCTTAATTTAGAGTTAATTGTTTTAACAAACTAATACTAAATGAAGTAATTAATCCGACTTAATTTCTGAAATTTTTTCTGCAATAAAGTCATACTTTGGCAGAGGTAATAAAATTCATAAAACTATTTTTTCAAACTTATTTTGACGCTTAATTATGTCTGCAGTATAATTGAAGTTATGTATTGTGGCCATATTTAGTAAATAAGCATATCAAAAAAGGCTAAAAGCATATCCTTAAAAGTTATATATTTTTGCCATGGGCTTTATATAGCAGTCTAGTATAAAGACACCATGGATATTTGATTTTTTTATAATGCCAAAATCAGTTTGAGCGATCCCTATTTTAATATTTCCAATATTTCCTAAAAAGCCGTTTGGTTTGTATGTATAGGGAATTAAATCTTGCTAGGTTAGCGAAACACTCGCCTGTTTTTGTTATACAACTTGAATTTGCATATTTAAACTTCCTCCGTTTTTTCCTCAAATAAATTGATTATGCATATAGATGTGTGTTAGTAGTATACCTATAAATGCACGTATAAGTCACATATGGTTTGAACATTGAAAAGGCCGAGTAAGATGTAAAAAGATGAATTTCACATCCATTCCATGTTTGCAATAACTCTTTCGCTGATATTGCCATTTGTATGCAGAGGATGTAACACACCAGAATTTCTACATATATTACACACCCTATATGCTAAAAGGCAATTTCTGTGCAGTTTTTAGACATAAAATGCGTATATTTTCAAAATGGAAATCAACTTTGAACTTTATGGACATTTGACGGTTCCGTCTTATTGAATTTTAGAAAAGAGCTTGTCCAAATAGATTATACATTGCAGCGTGGCCCATAACTCTCGACAAACTTTAATAACCATGTTATCCAGGCCAAATAAACATTTGCTTTTAAATTTCTCATTAGGACTTGTTTTTCAAATTGAACTATATAATGCAGTTTTTACATTTTTTCTTCACTTTTCTTTAACATTATATATATATATATAAGAAATTACAAGTTTGAACTTTTTTTCTTATACAGATACATCTGTGCAATATCCTGAGGGAACCACTATGACTTTTTTTTCAAAAAAATCAACTGACGTTTTCATCTCAAAAGCAATGTCTTCAGCTGCTTGTGTCTAGACATGATGTAAAAATCAACTTAAAGTAAGTTTTATGTTTAATTTTTTTCTTTAATCTTGAAAAACAATTTCTTATATAGTTTAAATTGGCCACCAATATATATATATTGGCATTGCAAATTCTCATTGTTTTGTGCAGGTATAATTGATTTTGAAGGCTTACAATTGAAATTATTAAAGCAGAAATGTTAAATGTGTAGGCCTACCAATTTACATCACTTATATACGAGCACATTTATGATATAAGAATAATATAATTACTATTTATAATTATATGTTTGATCCATCATACAATACTGCATATTTGTTGTTTAAGAAATCAATATCTCATGATCTCGTAGAATTTGTATAGCAGGTGCCGGCCTAAGAAAGGCTAAGATATAGTTTATTGGAATAAGCCCTAGCTGGGATTATAAATTATTATAACTTAAATTGTATACTCAAATATTTCGGATTTAACCTCATATATATAGGTTATATAAGCCGATAACGTGCAACTTGCACGATACACGAAAATGGATCATGATTCATGGTTGATGGTTGCCATGGATAATCCGTGTATTTATTGAAAATTACATGCATGCCTGTGATTGGGAAATCTAAAATTGTAAACTAAATCCCCGAGCATCGTTTTCTTTACAAAACTCCTAAGTTATTTTTCATAACATTAAAGGCTCGACTTATAGTTCGCTATATATATATATATGGATATTTATTTGGATCGCTCCTACTCCTGAGAGGCTTATCGGTATTTTGTATCCGGCCTATATTTAATTTCCTGTATGTTTACCAAAGCATGCATGCACTACGCTGGTCAAAGTTTATGCTAAGAAAGTTATTTAAATTGAAAATATGAACCATATATATATATAGTGGAAAGTATAGATCTGAGTGTTCAGCCTTGCTAACCACCTGTTAGCTCACATTCAATTGGCCAATGTATACAGCCTATATACTGATGATGTATAATATGCTTCCCTGATATTTCCTCACTGAATTATTGTGATTGTCAGATCATATGTTGGAGAAACTTTTTTGATTTGAAGTACGTTACTGAGACAAAGATTAAAGGGACAGTTTCACTTTGAAACAACCCATATGGAAAAGATATGCATTTTAAAATGCATTTTAAATTTTGAAATGCATTTCAAAATGCATTTTCCAAATGAAATGCATTTCAAAATGCATTTTAAAAGCATTTATTTTAAAATGATTTTAAAAAAATGCATTTTGAAATGCATTTTTTAAAAAGCATTTTGAAATGCATTTTGAAAAATGCATTTCAAAATGCATTTTAAAAGCATTTATTTTAATATGATTTTAAAAAAATGCATTTTGAAATGTATTTTTAAAAAAGCATTATGAAATGCATTTTTAAAAATGCATTTCAAAAT
>JAQIXP010005803.1:0-10108 GCA_034700285.1 Proteroiulus fuscus
AAATTTTAGAATAAAAAAAATCATAATTTTATATGAAAATCATAGAATTTTACATTAAAATCATAAAAGTTTAGAATAAAAAAATCATAGAATCTTAGATGAAAAATCATATAAATTTTGATGAAAATCATATAAATTTAGATGAAATTCATATAAAGTAAGATGAAAATCAAATAAAATTAGATGAAAATCATATAAATTTAGATGAAAATCATATGAATTTAAATGATAATTAAAGGAATTTTGAAAAAAAAAAGGAAATTTTTGATAATAATCAAAATTTTAGATTTATATCATAAAATATTAGTCAAAAAATCATAAAAACTTAAGACATTTTAATAGAATTTTAGACAAAAATCTTTGAACCTTAGATGAAAATCATAGCATTTTAGATGAAAATCATAGAATCTTAGATGAAAAATCATAGAATTATAGATGAAAATCATAGAATTTTACATTAAAATCTTAAAATTTTAGAATAAAAAAATCATAATTTTATATGAAAATCATAGAATTTTACATTAAAATCATATTTGTTTAGAATAAAAAAATCATAGAATCTTAGATGAAAAATCATAGAATTATAGATGAAAATCACAGAATTTTACATTAAAATCATAAAATTTTAGAATAAAAAAAATCATAATGTTATATGAAAATCATTGAATTTTAGATTAAAATCGCAAAATATTAGATTAGTCAATAAATTTCAGATTAAGTTACTGCAATGTCGAACCTTCCTCCCACTACTAACAGACGGCGCTAAAATTCTCTGAGACATTACAGTAAATCCCGGTACACCATAGGGCCTACATAGAACTTAACTCAATTCATACAAAGGCAATCAAAGCATTCCAATTAACTAAATTTCAACTAATAAAACTAAATCTAAGAAACACGATACAAAACTGTACCGATATCAATTTCGTTAATTGTATTTACTTGTATCATCTTTTTAATCACTGAAAAGCATGTATCCATACTTCCTTCCTTATACCGTTCTAAAACTATGCCAAAGCCACAAAATAACGGTTCTTTTTCCCCTTTCCTTATCCCATAAATTATTCCAAAATCTTCTCTTCAGTCAGTTTTATTACATAACCTTTTATCACTTTTTAAAAAAGGAAGGCTTTGTTGAGTGTATAATATCGTTCCCATTTAATGAGCACTAAACCATAATTAAGACTATCGCTTGAAAACACGTTCTAAATTATTTGCATAATTAGGAACTGGGATAAGCTTGCAAGTTTACTGAAGTGGCATAGGAAAACTTTTTAGGGAACTCGGGTTCAAACCCCAGTAATTTTGAATGGAAAATCTCAACTTGTCACAAGTTAGTTTTAAAATGATGACAGCAAAAAATGATGTAAGATTCTGAAATTTACTTGTTAATTGGACTTACCGTTCCATAAATATATGGTATAGAATGAGTTATGTAAAAAGTAGCCATTTTTGCAGGCATCCATGGCGCCAACAACGGATTAAAATTCAGCATAGGCCTAGTGTAAATTCTATAATGGTGTCTTTAGTGCAACGCAGTCATACATAAAAGTGACGCCACAACATAAACACTTTCAATGGTTCAAATTACGCAAATGTAACCACTAGATGACACCAATAATATCCACTTCCGTAAAACAAATATTACTGCTAAAATATCACCAACTTTTTCGTTATTTTACAAATATTGGTAAGGCTGTGGTAAATAGACTTTTTTTTGGCGTTGTGATAGGATCACGCGCTTTTGAGATAGGATCATGCGCTTTTGTAATAGGATCATGCGCTTTTGTGATAGGATCATGCGCTTTTGTGCTCGAATTAAGTGCTTTTTTGCTCGAATCAAGTGCTTTTGAGATCGGATCATGTGCTTTTGTGATTGGATCATGCGCTTCTGTGATCGGATCATGTGCTTTTGTGATAGAATCATGTGCTTTTGTGATAGAATCATGTGTTTTGTGATCACATCATGTGCTTTTATGATCAAGTTTACAACTAGTTCTTAGCTGCATCATACGTAGATAAAGGAAACTATCCTGCAGCAAACTATGAATCCAGTCAGTAATCTACCTACCTATTTACGTAGGCCTACAGTAGCTCACAAGTGGGTAACCCTTTTTGTTACCTCGTGCTGTGATCCTGCACCCCAAAACAACAAAGGCTACCGCAGAAACGCTTCTGCTTTAGACCATGTAACCAAATGGTTACCCAATTACAACGCCAAAACACGCATAATACCAATATACTGGTGAGTCCCGGTGTGATCGGAACATGCACTTTGTGATCCAGTTTACAACTAGTTCACATATAACATAGGCCTATACGTAAATATAGGAAAGATGACTGCTGTGAACTATGATTCCAGTCGGTGATCTACCAAAGTATTTAGATAGAGAACAACTGGGTAGTCCTTTTTGCTACCTCATGTCTTGATCCTGCACCCCAAAACGATGGAGGTTACCGCAAAAACGCGGTAACCAAATGGTTACCCAATCACAACGCCAAATACCCATAGCCTACATACTTCTCCAACTTCACTGATAATTCCAGGTTTTCCATGTCTTGAGAAAACCGGTATGACGCCAAAACAACGCAGTCAATATTGGTTACCTGTGACTCGTTCCCTCCCCGCCTGCCTTTTGTATTGCCCAGGGTCTTTAGAGACTACGAGAGCTTAGTTAACTACGTCCTGACTCATTTATATTGCCCAAATTGCTGGAAGCAAAAAATAAACCCTAAGCAATAACAATTTACTACCGGTTCATAGTCATCGTAAAAGGGCAGAGCCTCTCCCTAAATTTTTTTAAAGGTCAGGGAGCGTATTAACAAAACTTCCTATAGGCCTAATACTTTTTTAAATCTTAATTGTTGGGTCAGATTTATTTAATGACCGTGTCTGTCCACAGAGGGCGCTACTTTTATGCTGTTCTTACCATCAGGTTAACTACCAGACTACAGAATCTTTTGTTCATGACACATGTGTTTATGACTACCTCACAATGAGGTTTCCATGAGACCATCCATGACCAATTATAGCGTAACAGAAAATCATGATTTCTGTTCCTAAAAGTGCTTCAACTTGATTACAGCTTAATCACATGCATTCACACGAAAACTTAAAATAATGATCAAGGCACTTGAGTAAAGCAGTTAACCATGATTAAAATGCCAATGTGAATTCATAAGTTCACAATGCTACGGTTGTATCCGCAGTAAATCAATGAGTTAAAGTACTTAATCGTGATTTGCTTAACCACGCCGCATGTCCAATTCCAGTAACATTTCACAAATTTCACACATGCAGCATGCATGTCAAAGTTCTGAATTTCGTGAAATTTTGTTTAAAATTCCAGTAACATTTCATAATTTTCACACAAATTCCACGTCAATTTTTTAAATTTCCTAAAATTTTGTCAAAAATTCCAGTATTTTAACAATTTTCACACATGTGTCAATTTCCTAAATTTCATGAAATTTTGTACAAAAATCCAGTAACATTTCACAATTTTCACAAATGCCACATGTCATTTTTTAAATTTCCTGAAATTGTGTCTAAAATTCCAGTAAAATTTCACAATTTTCACACGTGTCAATTTCCTGAATTTCATGAAATTTTGTCAAAAATTCCAGTAACATTTCACAATTTTCACACATGCCGTCTGTCAACTTTATCCCACACTCACAATAATACCACAGTTGGGAGTTTCAGCGACACCTAGTGTTCCAAAATTTAAACCAGCAAGTACCACTCACCCTTAAAATTTCAAAATCGCCTTAGAAACGTCAAATACTGCTCTACAACGGCATGCGTTTATTCACCTTATCGTGTGAAATATACCCAAACATCCAAAATGTAAGTAGGCCTAAATTTTATCCAAAATTTGAGGATAAATAAACCTTACCGTGAGAATTGTTTGATGTCTAGCGCTTCGGCCAAAGTCCAGTTCCAGGTTCAAAATGCAACGAGGCTTATTTGTTACCATGAGTTTTTTTCACATCAAAGCGCACAAAAACAGGTCAATAAGCACATCCCAATACTCCAGGCTAGTTTTTTCGCGAAAAGTGCATTAACCACACAATTTGGAAAACATGATTTCTCAACAGAATTCAACTCCAGCCTTTCAATTCCAAGCATAAACAAGTAATGAGCAGACACGAAGGGTAGCGGGAAGCTCCTGCTGATGGAGAGTGCAATCGATGAAAACCAGGGGGAATTATTCCTGGAATGAACAAAAGATAAGTTGGTGAATTTCCTTTAAGGGGAATGTTTATGGGAGAAGGGTTATTAGGTTGGAGCAGTTTTCAGTCTTTTTAGGCATTCAATAGGCACAGAAGATTTATAAATAACATAATAAACTGGTTTATTTATTGCTCAGGTTGAGTCTGATTTATCAGGGGCTGGGAAGTATTTATAATAGGGGCAAGGTGATTACCAATTTAACATTAATGCTTTATGAATACAGAACCTTTAAAATTAAAGAAAAACCAGAAAAAATTCTGCAAAATTACTATACAGACGATGAAATGTAGAATTAACAGACTAAATCAAGATTCAAAATTTTAATCAATAAGCAAAATTTACATTTTTTAAAAAATTCTGAAAATTTATGAACACATGGTCTAGCTACCTTTAAAAATAACCAGAAGAAAATTTCTGGGACAATTCTGCAAAACTACTACAAACAATGTTATGTAGAATTAGCAGAATAAGTCTATATCGTGCTAAAAAACTACAGAATTCTTTAAAATTCAAAAACTTAAATAAGCAAAAAAAATCATTTTAAAAATTCTGGGAATTTCTGAATACAGGGCCCAATCAAAAAACAATCCGGAAAATATTCTACTGTGAAAATTCTGCAAAATTACTAAAGACGATGTAATGTATGATTCACAGAATAAACCTAAGTTGTGCTAAAAAGCTACAGAATTTTTCCAAATTCAAGAACTTAAATAAACAAAATTCATTTTAAAAATTATGCAAAATTACCACATAGAATGTAATATGGAATTAGAAAGATAAGTCTAAATTGTGCTAAAAAGCTACAGAATTTTTCCGAATTCAAGAACTTAAATAAACAAAATTCATTTTATAAATTATGCAAATTTATGAATACAGGCCCCATTACAAAAATTCGGAAAAAATTCTGCAAAATTACTGCAGACGATGCAATGTAAGTAGGATTCGCAGAATACGCCTAAGTTGTGCTAAAAAGTTACAGAATTTTTCCAAATTCAAGAACTTAAATGAGCAAAATTCATTTTTAAAATTCTGGAAATTTATGAATACAGAAATCTTTCAAAAACAATTCGGAAAATATTCTACTGTGAAAATTCTGCAAAATTATTGCAGACAGTGTAATGTAGGATTCGCAGAATGAGTCTATGTTGTGCTAAAAAGCTACAAATTTTTTCCGAAATCAAGAAATTAAATGAGCAAAATCCTTTTTAAAAATTTTGCAAATTTATATAAATACAGGACCCATTCAAAAAACTATCTGGAAAATATTCTGAGAAATTTCTGCAAAATCACTGCAGGCGATGTAATGTAGGATTCGCAGAATTAGCTTAAATTGTGCTAAAAAGTTATACAGAACATTTCCAAATTCAAGAACTTTAAGCAAAATTTTTTATAAAAATTCTGCAAATTAATGAATAAAGAACCCATTCAAAAACAATCCGGAAAATATTCTATACTGTAAAAATTCTGCAAATTACTCTACAGTCGAAGTAATGTAGGATTCGCAGAATTAGAATAAATTGTGCTAAAAAGCTACAGAATATTTCCAAATTCAAGAACTTAAATGTACAAAATTCTTTTTTAAAAATTTTGCAAATTTATAAATACAGAAACATTTTAAAAAAACAATCCGGAAAATATTCTGCTGTGAAAATTCTGCAAAATTACTACAGACGATGCAATGTAGGATTCACAGAATGAGCCTAAGTTGAGCTACAAGCTACAGAATTTTTACATAATAATTAATTAAAAGCAAAAGTTTTAATTTTAAATAATTAATTTTTCATTAGAAATATTTACTGGAGATGTGCAGCTGCTCTACTAAAAGTGCAGCACATAAATTATTATATAGTCTTCTGCAGCAATTGAATGCATTTAAATAACAATTAATATAGACTAAATTGTAATTATTTATGACTTCATTAATAACAGTTCCATGTATACAAATGTCATTTTACTTTTTCCTAATGTATAATTTTATAATGATTATATCGTTTTTTTTAAATGACATTACAAGCCATTTTGCGATGAAAATTACCACAATTTTTTTGACACATGCTTCTATGATGATATCGATGGCTTAATTCACAAGTAACGAATAAGCCAAAAGTTGCTTTTGAGATAATACGTTTTTATGGAAAAATGGTGTAAATTGGAAATAAGCAATATTAAAAAGCTAAAATTTGGTGAACAGATTGAACAATATTTTACAGGGAATGTGCTAATTTTTGTTAAATAATTAAATTAGTGAAATTAATTAAGTCATTTGAGAGATAGAAGGCTTAAAAATGCAAATTTGCCAACTTGACTTTGATTAATAATGCATGAAAGCGAAATAAATTAAGTTTAAAGTAGCGCATTTGCACATACATTAGTTTGCTTATTGAAAAATAAGAATGCAAAAAAAAGATGAGCGAAAATAATATGTCAATTTCGCCACTTGTATTTTAATAAACATCCAGGCCTCGAGACATTTTTAAAAGATACACTAACGAATGGTCCCATTCGCTACTTGTAACTTTTAGGAATGACAGCTTGATTTGGATATTTGCTACTGTTATACACTTCTGTAACTTTAACAATTAATTTCTATAACTTTAGGTTCATTAGGGACACTTCCAGGATCACAATGGTACAATTATATCATTTTTGACAAATTGGCTTATTCGCCACTTGTGAATTAAGCCATCGCTATAGCGTGATCTAACTAAAATACAATTTACATGACAAATTACGAAACCATTATATTTATAAAGATGCTCACTTATTGAATTCAATTAATGTTACTTTTGAGTTTTTAATTTCTGCAAAACAATTTTCTTGTCAAATATCACATCACAGCTAATGATGTCAATTTGTATCCATGAGTATTAGACCAAAGAATTCATAAGAATATAACCTTAAAAGGCAGTTCTGAAAGAATCATTTTCTCACTATCAAAAGATGGATTCAATCAGTCCTGCAAGTAACCAGCTAGTTCACAACCAAGTTTATCTTTCAATGAAACCACTGGTGATCATAATGAAATTCCTGGGTTTGTTCCCAATACCAAACAACAAGCTTGTCGGAGTTAGTCAACAAACTAAACCAAAATTTTTTTGGCTTACAAAATTTCTGATTCCCTTCATGCTAACACAAATCAGTGTTATTTTCTTTTTCTTCATGTTAACCACGCAATACTCAATGCTCACACCAGATCCAATGGAAAGTTACATTTTGACAGCAATAGCCTCAATAATGGCAATATCTGCATTACTTGACCTTTACATCATGGCCACTAAAGCTGAACTGAAGTGGTCAACTTTTTTCCGACAATGCCAAATCCTAGATCAGATGCTTAATATCACCATGGATAACAGACTGCGGTCCTATGTTCGTACTATCACCAAGATCTATGTCATTATTACTTTGGTTTCATTGGGCTTTGTCTCATTTTCAGCAATTGTGAAGTACATTACAAATGATAAAGATGATTATGCTGGTTATGAACTGCAATTGGGATTGATCTTCTATTTCACTACAGTAACAGGTTGCAAGGTTTTGCCAGAACTTTTGTTTACATGTGTATGTATAGCAATCAAAGTTCGAATTGGGATTCTGGTTCAAGAAATTCATCAGATCTATGATTTAAGTAAGAAGCTGGACATGAGTGATATGTTAGAGCGGTGGAGAATGGCATTTGGAATCCTAATGAATATTATAATGCAAACTAATGGCATCTTTAGGTCCATTTTTCTCGTCTGTGTCTTAGAAACATCTGCTTTGTTATCCTGCTTTGTTTACGTTATGCTTTGGCAAAGCATTTCCAATTCAGGAATTATTTATGCAAAACTAGTGGCATCAGCCATCTGGCTTCTTCGTCTCGTATGTATCTGCATGTTTGCTGATCACTTGAAGGATGAGGTATTCAATTTAAAATGTCTTTTTACCATTTATGACCCAATTTTTTAGTAAGTCATTAAAGATTAAATAAAGTCAGGAAAACTATCCGTTTCTCTAATAAGCTAATTTTATGCTATGCATTATTTTATGCAACTACTTTAGCCTCAATTGTATAGTATAAAGTGAGATGATAAAATTAAATATAATTTCTTTTCATAACCAATATAAAAGCTAAAAATGAACTTCAAAATAAGAATGCATTTAGGCAATCATTACACAATGCATTTAAGGAAAAATTCACAATACATGCATTGCAAATATGCTTTTCCTATAGGCCTACATACCAAAATGCATTTTACTGAACATAGCAATATGCATGTAAAAATATATTATAAAATGCATTTTTGAATAATGTATTTTAAAATGCAGTTTGATTTGAGTTGTAAGTACATTTTAAAATGCATGTTCATCAAGGCATTTTAAAATACATACCTTAAAAATGCATTTTAAAATGCATTTCATCTTTAAAATGAATTTTGAAATGCATTTCTTTTACATATGAGATTGCCATTTGTTTACTTTCATTTACTTTATATATTTTTATTTTGGTTATGTCCGAGTACATGCAGACACATTTGGCTGACAAAGACCATTTCCTAAATAAATTATGCATGACAATTAATTTCTATTTTGATTACTAAATTAATAATATGCTCTTTGACTGTATTCCATTTTTTCATTTCAGATAAGAAAATTAAACAGGGTTGTGTTTTTAATTCCTACAGTTCAATTGAAATTTACTGAAAAATGTTTGGATGAGGTAGGTATTACAGTCATTAATTTTACATTATAGTTGTAAATCTGCTTGGAACTTGAAATCTAGCAGACTTTGAGCTGCAGGATTTACTTTCCGATTAATTATTGACTGATTCAATATTTTAATTATTTTTAACAGACACTTTTCTTGAGAACCATCAAAACCTCCAAAGTTTCCTTTACAGCCACTGACTTTTTTAAAATTGACAAAGAACTTATAAATACAGTAAGAAAAGTAGTTTTCTAATATACATTATTTCTAATAAAATGTACCATTTGGTAGAGAAATATTAATTCTGATACACCCCGTGCATAATTTTCAGGTGAGTGGTGCCATTATCTCTTATACATTGACAATATTGCAATTCTCCAAAGGATTTGAAGAAAATGCACAAGCATGCTGAAGAAATACAGTCAACTACAAGATACTTCAGCATTTCCTGTCCCTCACTAACTAAAAACTATATTAGTTGTAACCCAATTCACATTAGAGGTCTGGTTCATGTTCACCTATACTTGATAGTTGATATCGATGGCTTAATTCACAAGTAGCAAATGAGCCAATTTGTCAAAAATGAGATAATTGTTCCATTGTGATCCTGGAAGTGCCCCTAATTGACCTAAAGTTACAGAAATTAATTTAACCAATAATTGTTAACGTTACAGAAGTGAACAGTAACGAATATCAAATAACCTGTCATTCCTAAAAGTTACAATTAGCGGATGGTACAATTCGTTAGTTTATCTCTTAAATATTTCTCGAGACCTGGATTTTTATTTCAAGACAAGTATAGCAAACTTGACAATTTTGGCTTATTTTTTTGTTGCATTCTTTTTATTCAATAGGATTAGCACATTCGTTACTTCACACTTAATTTATTTCGCTTTCCTGCGAATTTTATCAGTCAAACTATAGCGAATTTGCATGTTTAAACCTTTTATTCCTCAAATTACTTAATTAATTTACTAATTAAATCATTTAACAAAAATTAGCACATTTTCTATATGAAACATATATAGTTTTATCTGTTCACCAAATTTTACCTTTTTAACATTGTTTATTTCCCAAATTATACCCTTTTTCAATAAAAACGCTATTATATCCCATATGCAAAAGAAATGTATTTTGAAATGCATTTTTATAAATGCATATTTAAATGCATTTCTAAATGCATT
>JAQIXP010005804.1:0-10108 GCA_034700285.1 Proteroiulus fuscus
CCCCCCCAAAGAAATTCCTGGATCCGCCACTGACCTGGCGACCATTTTTGATGGTTAAGGGAGGGGGCAATTGCATCCTTTGTTCCCCCCCCCCTTGTGTCATGCTATATAATTTCAGGATTATTATGAAAGATTGAAGACTTATGTGGCTTTTGTATACATAAAATTTACTTTGCCAAGTTTCAGGAATCCATCAATGGCCAGCGTTAAATTGCTGAACTAGCAGTTTCCTAGGCGGTAATGGTTCATTTGCATTTAACCAAGATTTAAATCTTACAGCCAAGCCACAGCAAAAAGATGAAAAATGATAAGGCTTTTCAACCGCAAAATACACACCATCTTCAAACGACATACATGCAGTAAGGCTTAGCAAGCTGCTTAGAATTTAATTCGCCTGGGAATTTTTATCTGGAAACGGCCAACGAACAATTCAAAATGTATGGCAACTGCCATGCTGCCATCCTCGCCTGGGAATAGCTTTCTCATTTAGAATCTACCACGTCGTGATCTAAAAATTTCCCTAGAGGCCACACGAAGAAGACAAGCTCATTTATTATGGATTTTCCACAAACAAGGAAGCTGAACTCTTTACAATAGAAAAAGGGACAAAAGTACTGTTGTAGAGAACAAAAGAAAGTTGATGGTGAGAACATTACCGTAACACCGATTTATTTAGATACATACGGGCCCAGACCGTATAAACTAAACTGTACAAAAAAAGAGTTAATGATACCAGAAGGGCTTCATAGCAACACCGTCAAATTTCTAGTTGTGAAACAATGCTTCATTTAAGTATACGACGACCTGCTTATATATGTTACACACTCACGAAATGCTATATACCAAAAGAATGTAAGCACTTTCTTATGTTTTCGTTTAGAAAAGTTCTATGTAGTGAAACGGCGCATGCAACATGTAGGCGGCGCAAGCCATGGGCTGGGTCTTTCAGGCGTGTATCCACGGGGGAGGGGGGCTATGAGGGCTATAGCCCCCCCCCCCCCTAACTGGGTCCAACCAACTCGCGTGACTTAAGAAAACTAACAAAATTGTGCTGCATAAGCGTCATGTAATCTTTAAAAACTCGTCTTTCGATTATGCACTTTAAATGCATGAAAAATGGTTTTTAAAGATATTTTTCTTCAAAATTTTCGAACACCTGGAAAAATCAACCAGGGATGGATCCTGGAGGGTACATGGCGCCGAGGGCGCTCATCGTCCCCCCCCCCCTCCTCTATCCCGGGGAGCCTGGAAGAAACGAACTCATGTGCACTGCAGTGCCCACATTGTGAAAAATATTGTTCCAACTGACTGCATTCCAAATGACAAATCTTTCCTACAGTAAACTGCAGTAAATGTGTAGTTGGATTTTAACAGTTTTATGATACACACTGCAGAAAAAATGCATTCTAGAAATATAGACTTTTTTTTTCTTTTTACTTATTTCTTGGAATGCAATTTTTCTTTCAACGTATTAACTTTTAAGCCCTTCTAATGCATGAAAACCATGAAAAAAAACATATATTACAAAAATTTTGCCTTCGGCGGTTTGGGGGAGCCTATCCCCCCCCCCCCCCCCCAATAGCGTGAACCAATAGCCCCCTCCAACGGCCCGCTCTGGATACGCGCCTGGGGTCTTTAGTCTTTTTCCGAAATTTTCCGATAATCATTCCATGAGTTTTAACCACTGCCTCCTCCCCCCCCCCCCCCACCTCCATTCCATGTTTTTGAACAATTAGCACCATCACTGCATGGGTCTTTGGGGACCAAGAATTTGCTACAAATATGAAAGCTATACATTTTGTTTGTTTAAATTTCTATGTCAAAGGTAGAATTCCTGAGCACCCTGAATTGCTCTCAGCATTTTGCAAGTGGTCAATTTATATCGGTTTTTTTTTCACAATTCGTTCTACTCGTACAACCCAATTAATGTTGTCTTTTTATATTAAAAATGCTGTTACTTTTCTTTGCAATAAACGCTTTCTTATAACTAATTTATAGTTAACGTATACAGCATAGCCATTAGCTAATGGTGTATTGAGGGTATTTGTTAACAAATGTTGTAAGAGGGAAGTACTCGTATTACATTGCATACAACTCAAGTCAGTACATTTCTTCCATATACCTATGTGGTCTTACCATGATTTTACAGAAAAAGTAGTAGGCATTTTCCTTCCTAACTTAATGACTAACTTAATTAATTTAACATACATGAATGATTTAATTTAGAAAGAGCATTATTCCTTTCTCTGCCCAATATTTTTAGTTGCTGTAACGATATAAGTCTTTACTCAAATTGTCATTTTCGTTTAACTTTTCAAATACAAGCCTGACTAATTACTGAATAGATTGTGGGTTAAGGAAAATAATGATAGAGATTAGTCAGGCAATAAAGGGCAGCAAAAATTCATTTTGTACAATATGGGATAATGAGATAATCGTGTTTATAAAAGCTTCTCGGCAGTTTCTTCCCATTAAACTTTAAATCAATACTTTAGAAGGCTCATGAAAACAGAATTTTTTTGTGGCTTATTTTTTTTATTAAATTTTATCAAAAAAAAATATTCTTTTGAGTTAAAATGCACAAAGCACTATCCTAATTAGGCCGTTATAAATATACTCGTATACTCCTGAGCAGGGTAACTGGCAGCATAAAAGCATCATTCTTTGGCATTCAAAGATTACACTATCACAGTGACGTTATTATGGAGGGGGGAGGGCAAATTGAGAGACTAACCCCCCCCCCTAAAAAATAACATTTTTACAGCAACATGCAGAAAATTGGCCAGAATATGCTCAACAATTTTTGTATATCAAGCTTTTCCACCCAAAAAACTTTGAAATGAAGCAGCACCATTACATTTATTTTATAATATTTCATGATGTCATGTATGAGTGTACTAACTTTGTAACAAAAGTATCAATCATACCTGGAACATGGCACTGGCGTTTTCAGCATAAAACTGTGTACGAATACATGTATACTTTATAGATACATGTTTATTTGGCATACAATGACATATATAGGCCTACAATGGAATAAAAGAAATAGCTTGCTGCTCCTTTGGGAATTGAATGAACCTAATACAATGTCAGCTGATAAAAAGATACCCCATTATAAATTGAGATTTTTTTTTTCTAAAACTAAAAGTAGTATAATTTATGCAAGTATTATAGCAGTGAAGCAGTCTGTCAAATGTTGAAATGTACTTTTAAAAAGCAAAACAAATTAAGTAAGTAAATTGTATATTTGTTCAGTGTAACTCAGCAAAATAATGACTTCGTATAAATATACATGCATATTCACCTTTCATACGAACATGCATATATTTTGCACATGCTACACAGATGTCATTAATTAAGATTTTACATAAGCCTAATATACAGTATGCATAATAATAATAATAATTTCAAAATAAAAAAAATTAATAATATTTAAAATGTAATAACTAGTCTAGGTGGATTGCTCAAGTCTAGAATCGTGATTTAGGCTGGGAATAAACTTCAAAATAACCATAGACGTGCGCAGGATAGGGCAAGGTGGGGCACTTGCCCCCCCAAATGTGAGAATTGTGAGCAAAATTTCCCTAAAAACAACATGAAAACAAAGAAAAAAAAATCACTATTTGCAGAAAAATTTCGCCTCCGGCGGCTGGGGGGATAGCCCCCCAGACCCCCAAGTGGTTAAAGTACTCAAAAACTGGGTGCCCTGCCTGGCTGGGTACATATTTGCCCCCCTCCCCCTCCTTATCGTTCACCCCGCGCACGCCTATGAAAATGACATGTAATTTCGAAGTTTATTCCCAGCTTAAATCACTATTCCAGACTTGAGCAATCCACTCACTAGGTTTTAGTAAGCACCATTTATATAGACATACAAACTTGCATATTTACAAGCTAACTAAGGATATATGAGTTTTATGTTATTGCCTTTTTATTTTAAAATACGTACGGCTAAAGAGTGAATATTGAAAGATTCAAAAATGAAACTCAAAATAAAATTGACTCTTTTAATGCATATTATGCAAGTCTACCCATATCATGTGTATTTCATAATAATGGAATTATACATTATCTTTTAAAACCTAACTGTCTCATTAATTCTATCTGTTTTCCTGGCCTTTAATGTCCTGACTTCTCCAGATTGAGTTAATTTGATTTCTGTAAGAGTTAAGTGACAAAGTATAGGCATGCTAGCCTTATATCCAAGTTTTTTTTTCAACATCTAATTAGGATCTATTGCAAACAAGTCAGCTTTGGCAGCTTTAATTTGATTTTCATTCTAAATGTTTTCTTCATTAAACTATGGCTGATGCATGCAAAGTAATGGAAAACTGTCAACAAGCTTAGACATATGTGTAATTTTTTTTCACAAAAAAGTCGCATTTTTGCTCATGTTCGTTTCTGTCAGTTTAAGTAATTTAATGACAACTGTTCAATACACCCAACGCTAACATTCTGAGGAGCTATAGGAGTAAGTGCAAAGAAAATTTTACATGTAGGCCTACTGTAAAACATGTTCCTTATAATGAAACAAAAAATATCAGAGCTTATCTTCACATATACCTAAATGATTAATTGTCTTCTATGTAGAAACATTAAATTGGCAGCTTTCCTACTTTTTATTTAGGAAGTCTCAAATTCCCATTATTAATTAATCATAGCTGAAAAAGCAAGCTTATCTATCTGTCTCCATTGTTTCCTGGCACCTGCCATCAAGAAACTCCTAAACGTCCACTGCTTTTTGTTTCTGGCTGCTCAGAAGCATATTGACTTTCTTTGATATTTGACGATGCTTTTTCCCAAAATAAACATAAGCCAATTCATGAAATGAATATAATTAAAAATAGCTAACCATGAGAAATGACAAAAGAGCCTACTATAAGAGCCTATTATTATTTCCACATGATTATAAGCAGTAGGTCTGCAGTAATTGTCTTAACGTCACCTCAAGTAAATACCAGATACAATGCATTTTTCACTTCTTTAATCTTTATGAGCATAATTTTTGAAAATATAGACTTAATTTCTGTAGACTGCAAAACTTGTCTGAACATTCATTCAAAATATGAAAGCTAACATGTCCACAACAGATTCAATAGTTAATAATTCCATGCACGGTGATAGAGGTTCTACGTTTACAGCTTTGGTTATTTCAAAGAAGTATGCAGTTTTCTCAAATATGAACAAAGCCTCAAAACTTTGCACTGACTACATACCTTCACTTGGAAATGAATAAGATAAAGTATGCCCCCTATAAATACTTTTACCTAATAGTGCCAATCAAACAGAACTATTAAATGTTTGAAAATATTATTGTACTTGATGGTACAGATCATGCAATATTATGGATAATGAGAAACCATCCCAACATTATCAGGCATAGATGTTTTAGATCGAGTTGGTCGCTCAGAAAAATAAACCAGAAGTATGGTACTAGTAGGTCTAGTTATATTTATAAATACACCATTCATACCAGGATACAGTATACGTGGTATTTGCCAGGGGGTTGGGAGAGTTTTACCCCCCACCTCTTCGTGGCAACCCCATCTCCTAGAAAAATTCCATTACACCCCCTTCCCTACACAAAATCATGAAAAAGCCCATCACTCCGACCCTCCACCTCTGACCTCACAAGTACCACCCTGCCTGGATATGTACCAGTATATGGCTCTTTTTATCTTTCATATCTATGAAAATCCTTGAAATCCTTGAATTCCCTGCGAAACTGCTAAACAATAGCATAGCTTAAAGGTTACTATTGGTAGCCTATGGTTCATAAAATAATTGATATGACATCGGTGATAATAATTAGTGCTGGCATAGTGCGATTAAAATTACCATGGTTAGTAAACTGAAGCCTAAATAAATAAACTCTATCCCACCTCAAGATGGACTATTTGATAAACTGATTACCGCCAGATTTTTGCAAGTATTCGTATAATAGTTTCAATCCTTACCCTCGGCACAATGTTACTTGTTTTAAGTAGTAAAACATGTGATATGTATGCATTGTTTGATGCATAATAAACGATTTTACTTGCTAAAAATATTTTTAAACGCCGTAATTCTGCCTGTATTGTTAAGAGTCCATGCATAAGAATCATTCCATAAGTACGGTCGAGCAGTTAGCTGTATGCATGGTTTGATTTACCGGGGGGGTTGGGGGGGGTTCGACCCCCCTAGTTAGATTAGTAACCCCCTAGTTATCTGCAGAAAAGACCCCCTAGGGGGGTCGACATTGGAGCACTCTCAACCACCCCTAAAAGTTTGTGTAGAAAGTCACTGAAATTGTTGAACTCATACTAAAAAAAATGGTAAAATAGGCACTTTTAGTGATTTTTAGCCCATTTTTGAGTAATTTTGACTGAAAAAAATGTCAAACTTTACAATGATGTACAAAAACCTAATTTGGACCTATGGCCAAAAATTTAGGAACATTTTTTTGGTCAGCCCCCTCCCCCCCCAAAAAAATGGATTTCTGAGTGGAGCACTGCCTGCAATGTCCAACCCTCCTAGTTCAAAATGCCAAAATCGAACCCTGCATGCCACTCTACAGGATAAAGTATAATGCTTCGACTGCATGCTTTCATTTGCAATACTAATTTTGGAGCACCTGTGTATTTTTCGTAAGAATATACGCCACCTACTCACGATATGAAATTCTCCATCTTGATGAGACAGTTTATCATGGTGCACAGCAATTTTTCCAGCGCATGCAGCCCCAAATCTGCAAATAGGATCAATTTTTTTTCCTTGGCAAATGTGATAGGCTATTCTACTAACCATGCAATATATTTAGGCTACAGCCAGAAATCGTTTTTATGAGGGAGGGACCAGTACATCCCTGATAATGTTGATAATCTAAGGAACTGGTGCAGCAACAGAAAGCTTCATTACAGCTTGTGGCCATCATTCTGCATGATCAACTCTTGTTTCTCCTTGGGCCCCTACATGTCAGATATTTTCCAATTCATTATGTACCACTGCATATTAAAATCTTGAAGAACGTTTTTGGGCAAAAATATGAACTGGGCTCTTTACAATGTGTAACTAGGACAGCGCAGGCCCTTGTGCTAGGTGCCCTTATGGGCCCCTGGCCCCTATCCCCCCTGCATGCAGCCCTGGCCAATGCTGGCCATTAGGGCCCCAATTCCTCTTAGGCCCCTGTGCCGTTGCACCACCTGCACATAATGGTAGTTACGCCAGTCTCTTTGCTTGAAATCCAGTGACATTGTAACTGTTTTCAAACTGCAGTTACAAAAACGCTGGTGAATACCAGGTATTACAAACCATCTACAAAAAATGCAGCAAAATTTATGGTTAAGTTCACTTTTTTCCTTATAGAAAATGTCGTATAGGTCCAATCTCTTCTTATACTAGCCCTACCACATTTTTTGCCCCTACGTCTAAATAATGAACTTATTATAAAATCGAGGTAAGTAAAACATTAAATACCAGACCCAACAAAAATCGTACCGGTACTATGCATAACATTCAAGAATAATGCATTTACAGTATATCGTATTTACACTTTAACAATGGCTTTATAAGGGTTGACGAATGGGCTCGATAAACTGCAGCCCTCCCCCCTTTTCTATTACATCATACATAGGGCCGCGTTTCCGACTTCAAATTCCTGCAATGGCAGTGAAAACAACGCCCAAAAGTAGGCTCACATTACTGCATTAGTTTCAGTTAAAAAGGTATACAATTTTGGAATTGCTTATCCCGGTATTTGCCTGAATTTTTGTTGATCAAGGTTTAAGTTTAAACGAACATTCAATTTTCCTCTGAGGTTTGCAACTTACATGTGTATGAAGGCCTAATGAAAGGCGGCATTTGGCGTGTACCGGTACATTGGATTTGTTACGCGTTACAGTTCTTCCGGAGTCACAATACCTGTAGCCCGATAAAGTTCTGAAGTTAATGATGCCAACGTTTTAAAACAACAAAACAATACTTATTTAAGTTATTTGGAAATAGGCAGTCAAAAATAACACCACATCAGGCCACATGTACAACAACGAAAAACATGGCCTCATTTCAAAAACTTACGGTGGCTCCAAGGTGCTATACATCATCACTCAGCTTTTAATACTAGCTTTCAGCAAAGTTAACTCTGCTTTTCAGGCTTTTCAACAATATTATGCCGTGGCCTGCTGGTTATTAGGTTGGCAAATCTGTTCACGTGTTATTCAAGCTTCAAGTCTTGCTACATGTAAATTAATTTCAAAACTTCGCTTTTGAACTGATTGTATTTTACTTGTAAATCTTCAACAATTTAACAAAAATTACAAGCAGTACATACACATCATAAATAAATAAGCATAAACATTATTATTAAAAATGTGAACATTTCTCACATAGATTAGGCCAATAGTGTCACGAAACTTTTTAAGTCAAAATTCGATTGTAGCATCACAATATAATTTGGTCAAACTTCTAGTGTGAAACATGATATGTATTGTTCATGGTCATTAAACCATGAGTCCAAATTTCT
Organism: Proteroiulus fuscus; assembly: GCA_034700285.1. Lineage (NCBI taxonomy): Eukaryota > Metazoa > Arthropoda > Diplopoda > Julida > Blaniulidae > Proteroiulus > Proteroiulus fuscus. The sequence continues at coordinate 8,501 of JAQIXP010005804.1, forward strand.
ATCCATAATTTAAAAGTCAAGTATTTAATACTTTGGCATTTAATTATGAAAAAGACAATTGTGGGATCGATACCCTGGTACCGTGCACACAGAGAAGTTAAGACGAAGCACAAGTATGGAACATAAAAACATTACTTTTGAACTATACATGTATAAACTACCACTCTTAAAATGGATTATAAGTATATCTTATTTGCTCATTGGACACAAGACTACCTTTTTACTCTTAAATTATTCACTCGACATCGGATACACTACAAAGCATACTTGGTTCATTCCATAAAACGCTAAAAACGATGTGACAAATTAAAAATAACTTCTTGAGAGCTACAATTTTAAAAAAGTGCATGAAACAGAATCTAGAACATTTATTATTTCATAAAGTATTTCCCACTTCTGCATGGGCCTACCATTTATAAGATAGCTGAAACTCTTTAGGAGCAAATAGATATTTAACATTCTCTGGGCATCACACACTGGAAGCATTAGTAAAGTAAGAAGTAACTGGTTCTATTAGCTATTGGGCTAATATCTATATGAACCAGTTTACAATTATAATGCAAGCATTGCACAGCAATGTTTTATTAAATTAACTTGTTGTTTAGACCTACCATTGAAAATAAAATTTATAGCAATAGTGCATTTGATCAATTAATACATTGATTGTCAAGCAGGATATAGGCTCCTACATCAAGAATTTTTTTCCTATTATATCATTTACTGTAATTAATACTTATTCAACCTAATTTTTCCTAAATATTTTTTTCTTTGATTTTATATTTTCTATATAGCAAACAATCCAATTCCCAAATTAAACCTAGAATTTTTTATTATATTTGGTAACATTTTTGCTAACCACTAAGCCATTCATTTGCTATTAAATACAATTTTCCTATTGATTTTCACACAATTTTCATAGTCACGTAAACTTCAATAAATATGCAAATTAAACAGATTAATTGCATCTTGATTTAATAGTATCTTACAATTTTTTAAACAGTAAGATACTCTTTATTGGGAAAAGAATTGTATATAAGTTTAGCAACAGCTACAGCAGGGCTAATTTATATTTTATACAAAAAGCAACAACGATATCATAATCACATCAGACTTGAAAATCAATGTTATGTAAATTGATGAAATCACAATATAAACTAAATTTAAGCAAGTAATCCTACCAAGTCATAAGCAGTAATTTGCCAGTAATCTTTTAATGAAGTACTCTAAACACTGACTGCGTATTCATAATTTCATATAAATGCCAGGAGTCTCAATCCCCCGTCCAAGTTATACACTAGAAAATGTCACTGCTAAGCTAAAAATTGTGGGAATTTTCCGCAAAGGCGCACACAATTAAACAAATTTGTTTCATCCCTCCACCCCCATCCCCGGTTTCTCTGCATTGTGTCTCTGTATGTAGGAGAACATTGCAAGTCAATTTCAATTATTTAACTAATATTCTCCATTTCTCAAATAGACTGCTACATCCCACCAGTTTGGATTTTCCAGTGAATTTATTTGAGACAATTTTATTAAGGGCCAATTGTACCAACAAGGGTTAGCTTTAACCCACTGTTAATCTTAGGTTTTCTCTACTTTCCTAAATTT
>JAQIXP010005805.1:0-10108 GCA_034700285.1 Proteroiulus fuscus
ATTGTCCTTCATAAAAAATCAAACCCCGTCAATTTATGTTTAGCCATTATTGATTAATTTGTACCGGTAATTAACATTAAAATTCCCATAGGAGCATGCATGTTTTAAAAGTGTGGACAGCCCCCTTAAGATGGAAGATCACCCTAAAATGCTTATCAATGAACAGTATAGTGAGAAAAAAAAATTCCGCAAATTTCCCAACCATGCTCGCTTTAGGCCTATAGTTATTTAATTAAAAGTTAAAAAGAAAGCGATCATGCTAACAACTTTTGTTCCACCCGACGGTATGACCAACGTCATAAGGAAGTCCCTTGTCTGACCTTCCAAACAACCAATGCTACCATCGCAAAAAAGTGGGTAAAAAAGTCTATTGAAAGGGGAGCGCCTAATTATAACGTTGGCTAGGGCGCCTGGTGCAAGATAAGTTGTTTACCCAGGCATTTACTTATTAATTTCTGAAATAAATAGTTAAATCAAACATAATTGTAAAAAAATTCTTAAGTGTATTTTCTCCTCCTGTTATATCGATTGGTATTTTTATTTCTTTGTTTTATCCTCCACTTTAAGAAATCTGCTATTCCTTGCAGTTCAAATTTATAAAGCCTTCTTGTGCTTTCTTTCAAAGCTAATTTTATGTACCGTGCTATAGATGTTACTGCATTCAAGTACAAAGCAAAATTCTACGCTATAGTGTTCCATTAGATATTGCAAGAATGCATTTGTACGATTTGATAAGCTTACTCCTTTTCATTGGGTGACCCTAAAATGAACCAATGATAACTATTTACCACAGTTACTATAGCGCATAATATAGGGTTTCCATCCATACCAATAGAGCATATAGGGGGGATATGAGCATGTGTAGAAAGATCACAAAAAGCAGCAATGTTTGATATGTTTAAAAACGTTAATTAATAATTTTTTTATATTTCGACCATTTAGATAAAAACTTGGTTTCAGAATCGAAGAATTAAAAGAAAGAAGCAACTACATGCAGATATCGTGCAATCAACGCAATTGTAATCCTTAGTGTGTACTTTCTCACACATAGGCTTATTCACGGAGAAGATTACCAGAGTTTAATAACTCGTTTTTAAAACGTTTAGGTAAAACTAATGGGTCAGCATCGAAATAAATAATTTGGTTTTATAAAAGTGCAAATACTAAACTGGGAAAAGAACTGAGCTATCGTCACGTCCTGTCTAGCTCCATGACTCAAATTTCGGACTACCTTTAATTTGGTTTAAATAATAACTAACCAGGCCAACAGCTCGCAGAAATTTTCTCCCTATGTAATCTTTGCACATTGTTATAAAATTAACCTATTTTTTTTCCTCAAGGTATTTTTTTAGAATAATAACCTTTTCCAAAAGCATAATAGCTAAACAGTGTGGTGGATGCAGCACCCAAAATCATAGTCCTTTACTATGCTATTCTCTGGGCCCCTGTTAGAGTGGACTCGTGAGATACGAGATAGTCGACCGGGGGTATCACTCATTGACCATTCTTAGGGTGGCAGAATGTAGTAATGGAAAACAATGTTAAATTTCAAGTAGTGTAATTTTAATGTTAAATGTTCAATGTACATAATTTGGAAATAGTGTTTCATTGCAATTAAGTGTTACGCCTATAGGTCTTCTTCCTGTTGTGCATTATAAAGTCTTTTGCATGCTATTTCAAAGACTATTGGTTAGAACTAGCTAGAACAACTAGATAGGCCCGTTCACAATTGCTGTGGCTTTTTTTTTTTTTGAAAAGTTAATGACGAGAATATTTCTGCTCCACAATTCTTCCAGTGTTTAAAGCTTCTGTCCAACTGAATGTTGTGTAGTAAGCTCATGCAAATTTAGGCCTTGGCTGCAAATGTCAAAAGAATTTCAAGTGGGAATATGGCTTTAAGACGTATTAGTCTTTTCCAGAAAGTTTTGGATATCGGCGGACCACCTAGCTTCGGTTTTTTATGATTGCTTGTAGTTGTCTTTCCCTGTAACTACCATTAGTGTTCTGTAGCATACACGGAAGGCGATAGCATCCAATAATAAAATGTTGCTGTTAGGTGGCCCTCCGAGATTTCAAAATTGTTGCCTCTCAATATTATAGATTTAGTGATCAATGTGTTAAATATCAACAATTAGCAGCTGTATTGAGAATGAGCCTGTTTTAGGTCTACATTCTTGTTATTAGTTTACTGAAATATTTTCCCATTTTGGGAAAAATTTAAGCAATTTAATCTTTTAAAAGTGTAAAGATGCACGTGTTAGCGTTAATTAGTTGTCACTACTATTTTTTGAGTTGTTGATTTTTATTAGTAAGTTTGGTATCATATATAATATGCTTATTATATCTGAATCTTAAGTCAGTACTTCTTGATTTCTTTATTATTTCATCAGTTGTTAAATTCTAAATATCTGTTGAGTTACTACAATTTAATTATCTTGTTTGAGACAGTTACTAGCTCTTGTAACACGCTTTCAAGAATCGTTGACAAAATAGTTTGGAATATGAAACTTTTTCTATTCATTTCAAATTGTATTTGTAATTTTAAAATTTGGAAATAAAAGTCTTTGCTAATTGTTTTGTCTATTATATTTGCACCAACATGGTCATGGCTTTCCTGCAAGCATCTGATTTTTGCTCAAGCAAAAAATAATTTTGAAAGAAGAGACAAAATGACAACTGAATTTTAATGTTTACATTTTATTAATAAACGTTTGTAACATTCACAATTGCAAATTTCAAACATTTGCTTAAAAATATTCATTTTATTACATACTGTTTACTTACGTAGGGCCTATACACGTTTTCATTTGTTTGTGGATTTGCATTTTTAACTCTAATTGATATACAGTGAACAATCTATAAATTGGGAATTATATTTATTTTCCTTTTACCCGCCATTCCTTTTGAGTGTGTATGTGAGCCTCATAGATGGCAGTATGTATTTTATATGGTTTCATCAAACAAGCTTCTTTTTTTCCAGTTTGAAATAAGCTAGTAAATTGTGCAGTGTTCACACACACAGGGTTTTATATTTAGGGGAGAGGGGCTAACCCCGCCCCCCTTCCCCTTCAAGTCCATGCAGGGTAATGTTATTAATATATGATTCTAGTAAACAACCAACATAATTCAAGAAAGTAAAGATTTCCAAATCAAATCATTGTGAAACCAAGGTTGGACAGGCTGGACATTCATACATTGAGTTGCTTTTCTATAGTGTTTTAATTATTTTTATTCTTATTATTAATGAGTAAAATTATCCAATATATAGTTTCAGATGATCAATTATATTATTTTCTACTTATCTAAATTAACATATTTCAATTTCTCTGACATTTCTTTAGTTGCTTTGATATTAATTTAACCAGCATGCAAGTTGTGTGAAAGTTAACTTATCGCCCTTCACTTTTTACATAATATTTAATATATATACGTTTATCCATTTCAGGTTACCAACTTTTGACTGCAGATATGATGACTGTAATCAGTGTCTGACTCGATCTGGTTGGTAGAAATGCGTGGTCTGAGTCAAAATCAAGTCGAAAGAATAAGGCAAAACTTGTTGAACTAAATGTGGTAAGTTAAAAAATATATTGTTTTAATCTTTTAAGAATTTAATAAGGTAATATATTCGTCTATGCTTATGACAATTAATGCAGAATTCTGCAGAAATTTTATAACCGAACATTTCTACTTAATTATTTAAAATTCGAAGATGCTTGAACAAAATAATACGGAGAAATCAAATTATAGCTTGTTAAAAGCAATTCTGCAGAGATATCCCTGGGTTGCAGATTCTGCAGAAAATTGTATGTGTTTAGCAGTCCCTGCATAGGCTTATACATGCATCAAACTAAAAGGCAGAAATGAAAACTTTTTTGCTTGTTTGAAGATGCATCAAATAATTATTTGCAATTGATCTACATTTTAGTCTAGCTGATTTATTAATTTAAGAAGCTGATGCCTTTTATCCAGTAGAGGGTGCTACACATTATCAGTAAAATAGTACTTATTTGGGGTTTATATTTTTATCCAAATTCAAGTATTGAGAACTATTTATTTACTGATCGGTGTGCTCAAATCAAATTGCAATTTCCATGCCTTTCCTAATTTTGCATGCCCTTCCTCTTACAACCCACTTCTTTCAAAGTGGAACTTTCCCTTTAACTAATTATTGGCATTCCATTTTTGTTGAGTTCAGCGGCTGTTATTATGGTGCATTTTGCAATGGCTGTAGCAAATTGTGCATGTTTGGAATCATGGAACTTAGGTATGCATACTATACTGTATATAACTTTGTTTTATAAAAGTTAGATTAAACTTTGAGAACCATATACATTTTCTGTAATCACATACATGAATTTCTCGCAAGGCATGATATAGGTTGCAATATTACTGCATGCCGCAAGTTAATAAATAAAACAAAATGGCGTCTATCCCTCTTGAATAAAGTTTGTTAAAAACGATCAATTATGTGGCAATTTTCCAGACTGGCAACCATTATATCCTCGGGGCAATGGATATTGATATTATTTTGTAATGGGACTGGTAGAAGATTTAATTTCACGCAATTTAAAATTTAATTGCTCTTCTGATGAAGTTCTTGTGTTCAGTTGAATGCTAGCATCGATTGTGTGGTTTTAACTACCGATTTTCCGTCCTCAATTTCCTCGGCCCTATTGTTGGGAAATTAAAAAAGCCGTTGGGTATATCATACATAGAAGAAGACAAAAAAAATTAAATTGCTAAACTAAACAAACAGTATAGAGATTGTATAGAGAGAGGGAGTTGATCTTGTTGTATATATATATAGGGTAAAACTTTGCTGCAGCTTCTTTTATTATTCTATAGTTCACGGGAATTAGTTTTTCAATGTTTTCTGCTCATGAATCTGTATACGCATTTTTTATTTAATATAAAATTTTAAATATGCACGAGGCTCGGTGTATCTAAACTGCTTATCTTCATCGAAGACGTCTTAGATTTGGTTAGAATTGCCATAAAAAGGCATCACAGCCTAAGGATGCTTGAAAATATACTGAAATGGAATTACATAACACAAACCACTTTCAATAGGCCTATATATCTACTAACCTGTACCTTAAAGAGGTACTGTATACCCATAAAAAAAAAAGTGAAAAGCATTATTTCCCAAAACATGTAACAGTTAGAAAAAATCCTTTCTCCAAAATATCATGTTTGGCTTAGTTATTTAACTAAAAATGAAAAATAAACTTTTGTTTCTCACTAAGGGCCAATTGTACCAGTAAGGGTTAACTTTAACCCACTGTTAAACTTCGGTTTTCTCTACTTTCCTGAATTTTCATTGGCTCAAATCTGTCACATGATCAAAATAACCCTGGGTTAAAACTTAACTGTGGTTGGTACAATTGGCCCTAAGTTCTATAACTATAGCGATTTCATGCCTTCCCAGAATGCATCGCTTCCCTCATTGAGTCGGCTATGAGTTGCCATGCATGCTGGGAATGCGAGACATGGGCTAAAGACATGGACCAAGGTGTATAGGGTATACAAAATTTTGTTTATTTTTCTTAAAATAATTTTAAGCCAGCTGAACATGATTGTGAAATTTTTGGGAATGGATTTTCTTGAGCTATATCGTTTGGCGAAAAGTTTTTAATAGGGTGTAATACCTCTTTAATCTGTATGGTTTACGACTCCTTTCAGTGCTGGTTATGGTTTGCTAAAAAGTGGAAAATTAACTTTTAGGGAAAGTTTTGGCTCATCCATGGCAACATTGGTTTAACTGCATGCAAGCACTAAACTCACTAAAGTCTGTAATCATTAATATAAGTTTTCATGTATTTCAGCACCATCTGCTAAGTGACTATATTGTTATACTTTCAATATTGAAAGGTTCATTTTCGTTTAAGTTTTGCCTTATAATGCAATAATCAGTTAGTTTAATTTTGGATTCATATAATGCATGCATATATAGCACCCTGTACAACGTTATTATTTAAATAGGATTCCTAAGATGGCAGATATACGTACGATATTTGTCGTTCACATTACCACTAGATGGTACTGTTGGCAATAAAATGGATATTGACACAGAAATGCATTTGCCTCGAAATAACACTTTTTCAACAAGTATCTTCTTACTTGTATAAGTTTGATTCAGATGGGGATTTTCATTCTCATGACAACTTTTTATTTGCTTGCATTTAAACCCCATGTTTCCATGAAGTCAAATTTTCCCTTTAATAAAAGTTAATTTTTGGCATTTTTTGCCAGTACCGTTATGATTATAATTGTTATTCTTCGTGCAAAGCCACATGGAATTTAGGTACACTGTACAAGAAAAGAGATTAATTAGTCCTCAACTATTTTGGTCAGAACTTAAATATGATTTAACTATATTATGACCCCAAATCAGGGCTTAAATAAATATCTTTAAAAGGGGGTGATGTGGTAGGAGAGAGAGCTGCACTAAAAAAAAAAACCTGCATAATTTTCTGGCCCGGAAAATTTCCTGGATTTTTCTGCATAGGAATGCCTATATTGGGGGTTTTGGTGGCCCATAAAGTCATAATTTGGCACAGGTCACAAAAAAGTGAAAAAGTCATAGTTTATACCTTAAGGGCCAATTGTACCAACTACAGTTAAGTCTTAACCCTGGGTTATTTTGATCATGTGACCGATTTGGGCCAATGAAAATTCAAGAAAGTAGAGAAAACCTAAGTTTAACAGTGGATTAAAGTTAACCCTTGTTGGTACAATTGGCCCTTAAGTCATACATTTTATTTTATTTTCATGCATGTTGGCATGAGATTCTCACGAATTGAGGCAAGGATTGTATATTTCAACCCACATTATATATTTATTTTTCAATAATAAAAGTTGTAAGGTAATTTTGATGTATAGACAAACCATTCAAAACGATAGTTGGAAATGAGTGACTGCCCTTTGGCATGTTGAATACAGAAATACGATGATAATTTCATCCTTCCATGAAGCATGGATATTTTTCTGAAATTCTCGTACAAGTTTACCCATAAAAAAAAATATATATATAAAAAAATATCATTTCTCGGTTGTTTTGTAAGTAAAATGCTATTTTTATTTAATCTTTCCATGGCCCTAGGAAGAAAATCTAATTAGAGGAATGAAATAAAATATGTACTATGAGGAAGGGGATATTTTATACTGATTTGCTTAAGGCTTTGTTATAGAGAATGGCAACTATTTTTGACATTGTTTGTAGGTTTTACAAACTTTCATATAGATTACTGGACATGTATGTAGAATTTGGTAAATTTTATTTTGTTTTGTAAATATAGGATATTTTTTTTATCAAAAGCATAAGGGGTCTGCAAGAATCAATAATGCTTTAGATTATGATAAATTGATTAATTGATTGATAATTAAGAGCATGATTTATATCATGTTTGATTATATTTAAATCAAGAATTATTGCTTTTAATGTTGATTAAAACTTAATTAAATCACTGATTTGTATCATGAATCCGTGCCTTAAATCGTGATCAGTCATGGCTAAATCATTGATTTGTATTTTAATGAAGCTGCAATAGCACTTGGGGTGTATAACATGGGGCAGGGACGCCCTCTGGCTGTGTGACTGGCAAACAGCTTAAAGGGACAGTCCCACTTTAAAACAAGTTAATTTTAGGGAAAAGAGCATGAAAAATTAGGGTAGACATGGAGATTGCAATTGGATTTCTTCAATATGGAAACTGCATGGTGCAATTATTATTGGCACAGCCATTCATATCTAGTAAGCCTAATTGTGAACAACTTCCTAAATATTACTCGTTACAAAGCGGGACTTTCCCTTTAAGGTTCTTATGTACAGGTATATCTACAAATTGTAATATATGAGATGTACATATTTTGATTTTGCAAGAATTCGTAAAGGGAGAATTTTGTCATTAATTGCGGGTTTTTACTATTCTTGATGGGTTCCAATATGATTTGTACACTGCATGGAAATATTTCTTCTATTAAACCAATATTGCATGTATAGTTGCCTTATACATACATACAAGTATATCAATCTGGATGAATAAGTTTGTACGGGCCATTTACTTCTATAGATATTTAATAAAATATTTTGATCGTACTATATACAATGAATATCGATTAGAAATTAAATCTAACTGTGAAGCCATTGTTATGTTACACTGTATATATGACTTATTGAATTTTATATTGATTTTTGTGATGTTTCCATGCTGTGTATTTGTTCTATGTAAAAAAAACTCCATTTAGATTTTTATTTAATACAATATAGTTAGGACAAAAAATGCATTTCCCTGAATAGTTCGTAACCATCTTCTAATTATTTAACAGAAAAACAAAAAAGTTTCAAAATTTTCAATTGAGCAACAAAAAAATAACGTCATCGGGCAGAGCTATAGCACCTGCCCATTCGTCTTTCACTTTTCTTGTTACATATTTGTGCTAGCAAATCTGAGGAACCAAATGATGTTTGAACACATATACATGATTATATGATGATTGTATAAGCGCTGCCTTATGACGTCGTTATAGTAGCTATATGTTAAGTCATTTTGTCAATTGGACATGCCCATCCTCTAGAAATAAAGTTAACGGCTTAACAGAGAATGCACATAACTATTCCATTGCGATAAAGTGAAGCCTAGGTGCCTGGGTGGGGGACTATTATAACAATGGTGTCTATTGTTGGCCTGTCCCTTTTACTTCCCCCGAAATATTTAATAGTTGCCCCCAAAAATTTTACCTGCTGCTGATTTCATTTCCATCAGCATATTTTCCCATTCATTAATCCCTTTTAAGTTCCTTTAATTTCATGATATGTAATTTTCTTTTGTAGCCATAATGAAAAGTATTATTGTTATCTAGCGCACAATAATCAACCCTGCTCAATTATTCAACAATTTTAAAGAGTTCTTGGACAAATATTTACATTCTATTGATTTGTGTGAACAGGGGATAACAACTCATATGAATGGAGTTTACTTAAGTTCTTCTACATGAGTGAATCCTATATAAATGATCAGCTCAATGCTATTAGGCCATAAAGACTGAAACTAATCTGAAAATCATTCTTTTGCAAACTCTGATTTATTCTGGATCTCCCCCCCCCCCTCCCAATAACTGTCCTATCTCTGTCTGTTCAGCTTTGACCACTGAGGGTCTATTCATGAATTAGAAAGTATCTCTCAAATCCATCGAATTTTATTAAAAATGTTCAATCTGCTATTCATTTTGAACAGTTGAATTCACGAATTAGGCAATACCACTGGCGACCTCGTGTGACTGACTGCAGAAATAAAAAGAAGGGTCTGAAATAAAGTTACTGCTTATTAAAACTTGAAACTTAAAAAAAGGTTCTCGGGAACATTTGGCTTAAAAATTAAAAGAATCTAAAGTCTTATAACATCAAAAAGTGAATTTGGAAAAATGCTTAAATAAGGATTTGTGTTAAATTCGACATTTATTGTTTGTTTCTCCCACTAATACTAATTTTCAGTATACAAATGATGAAGGCCACGTTTTTACATTCTCACACATTTGTATTAGTAATAATGCTTTTCTTTTATTTTTAATTTGTCTTAAAATTGCCAGAAATTTGCGAAGAATTAACCCAAACATTGTCCTTACCGTAAATCTATAAAAACGTATATGTTTGTAACTTCGTACAGTTACTCCTTTGTAACTACAGGTTGTATAAACTTATGTATTATGACAAACTTTGCGTCAAAATGACTGCAAGACCAATAATCTTTTAAAATAGAAACTTTTTTTTAATTTCTTCGAAAATGGGGTATCTCCACTATACTTTTTTTTACTAAAGTGTCCTATCCTTTCTTCCTGTAGCATAAATGGATGCAATTTGGGGTGGGAGTTAATATTTCATAATTTTTTTCCAACTTGGACAATTATGTTAATATTTTCAACAGCACTTATCAAATTATTTAGAAATAACACACGATTGGCCTCATAATTACTCCAAACAGGCTCCCGTTCTGGGAGCATAATTACTCCAAATTTGTTAAACATTTTCAACCAATAGGAAAGCAATAAAAATTAAAAGATTGACCCTTGACATGCTTGTAGATTCAGTTTTTGATAAAAGTTTTAG
>JAQIXP010005806.1:0-10102 GCA_034700285.1 Proteroiulus fuscus
TGGGATGACGAATTCTCAGAACAATTAAATAAAAAGTGGTGCACGTGGCTGCAACAGTTAAAGTGCATCACTGATGTTCGCATTCCTAGATGCTGTGTCAAAATTCCAGGATGGGAATCTGTGCAACTACATGTCTTCTGCGATGCCAGGGAGAAAGCGTTTGCCGCTGTGGCGTATTTACAATTTGAAAGATGTGATCAAGTATGCAGCAGTTTTGTGATGGCGAAAACGCGTGGCACCACTAAAACTGATGTCAATTCCTCGATTGGAATTGCAAGCAAGGCAAGTTGTCTTGCTACAACGATTGCTAAAGAGCATGACTTTAAGATTGAATCTTCAGTGTTCTGGACGGATTCAATGACCGTGCTTTGCTAGCTATGATCTGATGTTCGAAGATTTAAGATGTCCGTGGCACATCGGGTAGGAGAAATAGAAGACCTGGTTGGTGTGAAATGCTGGCACTGGATTCCTACTAAAGAAAACGTTGCAGATGATGCAACTCAAGACTCAAAGATGGCGGATTTGTCTGCAGAAAGCAGATGGTGGACCGGACCTCCATTTTTGACATTGCCAAAGGAAGAATGGCCAAAGGAAAAGATCAAGCACTGTCCAGAAAATACAGATGAACTGGAAGATTTGGAATTGAAAGCAAAATTTGTTAACTTCACAGCCGTGAATGATGACAGTCTTCCAGATGCAAGCCATTTTTCTTCTTGGATGAAACTACTTCGCTCAACAGCTTGGATGAGTTTTCCAAACAAAAAAAATATGTGATTATGATGACTTGCTACTGCACGAGATTCAGGCTGCTGAACAAAGATGGTGAAAGAAATCATAAAGGGGACAGCTTTTCCGAGGAAATTAAGTCTTCAAATTGGACGACCCATACCGAAGTCAAGTCATTTATTCCAGCTGAATCCAATGATGGATGCCAGTGGATTATTGAGAGTTAATGGAAGACTAAGACATGCTGCCATGCTTACCGACGAGACAAAGAATCCACTAATTCTGGATCTCAAGCATCCATTTGTGCGGTTGCTGATTCAACATTACCATGAGAGCTGGTCATCATGGTCAAGAATTTGTGGCAAACGAACTTAGGCAATGGTATTGGATTCTGCACTTTTGATCGGCAGTTCGAAGCACCTGGAATAATTTTCAAGTGTGCAAGAACAATCGTGCAATTCCTCAACCACCAGAGATGGGATTACTGCCAAGTTCAAGAATGAATGTTTACGAACGACCATTCACGTGCACAGGGAATGGATTATTTTGGGCCCATGATGATAACTGTTGGAAGACATGAAAAAATATACGGAGTGCTGTTTACCTGCCTTTCCACTCGTGCTGTTCATCTGGAGATCGCAGCAAATTTGACTACAGATTCGTCCATCAATGCCTTTCGAAGATTTTCAGGACGTCGCGGATGCCCTCGAGAGATGTATTCGGACAATGGGAAGCATCTTCGAGGTGCTGACAAAGAATTTAATAAAGCACTGGAAAGAATAGATGAAAACAGGAATCATCGAATGTGCACTTCAATGGGGATCAACTGGCATTTCATCCCTCCCATGTCCTCACATAGGGGAAGTTGGGAGAGATTGGTGTGGTCTGTAAAAATGGCGATACGGGCAACACTCAAGGAACAGTTCCCAAAAGAGGTGTTGCAGACTTTATTATTCGAGGCTGAGAACATCGTAAACAGCAGGCCACTTACTCATGTTTCCATGGATCATGAAGATGCTGAAGCACTGACTCCAAACCACTACCTGATAGGTACAAGTAGTGCTGCCCAGCCACCAGGATGTTTTTTGAAATCCGATGTATGTTTGCGGAAACAGTGGAAGGTGGCGCAAGCACTTGCAGACCAATTCTGGCAGCGGTGGATTCGTGAATATTTGCCAATGCTGACAAGAAGAACGAAGTGGAACCAGTCTACAAAGCCTGTGGAAGTGGGAGACGTGGTAATCATCGTGGATGACAGCCTAGCGAGAAACCTTTGGCCCAAAGGAAAAGTTACAAGAGTGTATCCAGGAAAGGATGGAGTGGTACATGTTGTGGATGTTAAAACAGCACGTGGAGAGTATAGACGTCCAGTGACTAAATTGTGCGTGCTCGACTTGCAAAGAAAGTGAGATTCCTGGTGGTCATTCACTGGGGGAAATATGTTGAAAATCGAGCCAATTAATTTGTTTTAGGTTAAAACTTGAGTTGATTAATTATGGTTTGTTTGAGAATTGACTGCATGTGCCTTTAGCTTTGAGTTTGCATGTGCTTATATTTAGCATGTGCAACTATGGCATGTGCCAAATTGAAAGTAATAAATTTGAATTTTATTCTTGACAAAATTTTTGATCTGTTCGGTTGTGTTTTCGCTTGTCTGTGTTGTTTGTGCTGTCACAATGGATTATTTGTGTGATATCAAATTAAAAAGAAATTTGGCCAACATCAATTGGACTTAAGAACAGTGAGTTAATTTAGTTAGAAACCATGTTTAGAAAATGAACTATTTCTGAAGTTTAGTTTGCCGAAATAAGATACTCGATCCGGTATTAGAAATTACTTTAAAATTATAGTCTTCTGTGGCTCTATTGGTAGCTACAAACATTATTGTTAATAATTCTTAACCTGAAACTTTGCTTGCATTTCCACAAAATGATGCATCTTCTGGAAATTTAAATTAAACATTGCTTGGTTAGTTACATCTTTTAGACTTTTTGTCTGCTGCTAAGTGACCTAAAGTTAACTTCAAACTAGGTATTTTTCCTGAACAGCTTAGTGCTGAAGAGTTGGAGTTTTAGGTAAGTTTTTATGCTTGGTGCTATGGTAGTGCCATAAACCTAGCCTTCCTGGGAGAAAAGGCAGGTATTGGTGCTGCTCATGAAATTTAAATGTCCCAAAAAAGAATTTAACATTTAGCCATTTCTTTGTAATGCAACTAATTGTTTAATGTACAATTGCATCATACAAATGTTATGGCATCAAAACCAAAATTTTCTACTGTACTTTCCAAGCTAGTCTCTATGGATCCCCCATAAATTCAATTGTACTTTACCAGTATTCCAGCCAGCATCATTTTCCAGTACATCATTTCAGCAAGCATCATCTTCCAGCAGTCCAGTCTTTGTGAAATTCTTGAGATGTGATGTAAGTAAAATTTCTCTTCTTGAAAGCCAAAAGGAAGTAAGTGCCATTTTTCTAAAAAAAACTGTGTTTTTATGTTGTCCTACACAAGGAAGCAAGTGCCATTCATTGAGACTATTCAAATTGCAAAAAAATAGTCTCAATGAGTGGTGCTTGCTTCCTTGTGTAAGACAACATTAAAATACTGTTTTTCCAAAAGCAATCAATGCACAATCAGTTAGTCTTTGATGTCATTGCAGATTAAGTGTGATTTTTGTATGCAGTTTTTATAGAAGACAAAAGGATTAACAATAACACAACAGGCATTATCAACTGAAAAAAATTAATGAATTGATGAACTCTGCTTACAGTAAATGGTAAGTAATAATTAAACAATAAAACTAAAAACTATAGGACATAATAACATAGATATCATAAACATACAGTTATAACTTACAACCTGTTTTAAGCTATGTAATATTTTACTATCAGAATATTAACACTGACCAGGTTATAATGTGAAACATGTGTTTTAAGGAAGGACAACCTGATACATTTTGATGCAGATGACAGTTTTAATGTTAAGAATGTTGTACTTGTTTACGGAACCTGCAAATGAAGCCCTAGCCACTGCCATTGAATATACGAGAGTTTTAGTGTAGTTACATTTATCTCCAGGTGAGACTAAAATTATTATATGAAATATTTTGGTTAATTTTGACTCCTATAGAAATAGAACCCAGATTTCCTGTGGATGATAAGAAGGCAAATTTAGAGATTAAAAGCCTTGATCCACTTTATGAACCTAATGAACATGAAGAAAGTTGTGGCAGTGACACGTCTTCCAACATAGTAGATGAACAAGGATTAAATATCGGTTTTAATGCAGAATCTCAGACTCAGGTTGAAATATTAGCTGAAACAGAAGCATCTACTTCAGCTTCTGCTATCAAGTTGACTTCAAAAAAGAAACGATGCAGAAACAATGATGATAAAAGCTAACGTGATAAGAAGAAATATAGAACGAGAGGTCCTTGAAAGTGTAAGCTGTGAGACTATCCTGAAATTGTTTAACTGGCCAGGCACTGCACTCATTTCTTTTGCACAAGTGCTTCATCCTTTCTCAGCTTTTTCCCATCAATCCTGAAAGCACTTCCAACCTTGCCTTGCTAAAAGTTTCTAGAGTTTCTAGCTCCTCCCACATGGTCGTCATCTTGGCCCATGTTATTCTTATGGGCAAGGTACTTTCCCATAGAGATTTGAACAGACTGGACCGAACAACACTTGGACAGTTGTCCTAAAGTTATACTCTTTGTTTTCTGTTTTGGAGTGCTGCAGTGCTGATAATATGATTAATATGATATAATGATTTTGCAGTGCTCATAATAAATCTTCTCACGGGTAACTGCTCTTATTAATCATTATTAATCGTAAGTCAGTCTTTCTTTTGCTTTTTGAATCTAGTTCTGTTAACATGCAAGAACTGTGAACAATAAGCTAATCTTCAATTATCGTGAAAGACTTGTGCTGAAACAACAATCTAGTCTTGTGGGCTAGTTCCAGACTTAACATTTGATCGAGTGAACTAGGAATTGACACTACCTCTATTCATAAGCATATTATAGCAAGAAGAATTGTGATTGCTTTCTGCTTGTCATCACATAATGAACTTACTAACATTCATAACGGAAACATCTTCCTGATCCGCATAAGATTGGTTAACAGCTCTTATGTCATCCAGGCCGATCTAACTATGCACGTGTTTCCTCTTACCATGTAAGAGGAATTTGAGAGTATATTTATGCAGAACAATATAAGAGCTTGCACATTGTGCTCTATGATGTAGAACTCCTCCATAAGAACAAAGTACCAGTTATAATACTTGGTGACTTCAATGCTAAACATCCTGCTTAGGGAAGCAATGAAATGGATGCACGAGGAGGATTGATGATGGACTTTATGGTCAGAAAGGGATTCGAGATCCTTAACATCCCAGAACTTGGGCCACCCTTCCATACAGTTTGGGCAAAAGGTTTTAATAATTTGACTCTTGCTCGTAATTCGGTTGACTGCCAATGGGAAATTCTTGATGATGACTATGAGCAATCATAAATTTGTAAGCCTGACCATCTTACAAGTGGAACCCTCCCCATAGACCATACTAAATTCAAGTGGAGGTTGGCAAACTGGCAGTTTAAAGAAGTGATAATTGCTGGTTAAAATCCATCAACATCACTATCAATGACATGGAAACAACAGCAAAACAGTTCCAAGACCAAGCAATATTAGCCTGTATATCTTTAATGAGAACTGTGGGCACCCCAGGAAAACAAAGTCAAATGGTGGACGAGGGAGTTGTTATTTGAAACTTTCTGGTAACAAGTTAGGAACAAATTAAATATCACAAAGTGCAGGTGCGAGCCAAGAATAAATTTAATTGCTTTATCGAGGCAATCAAAAACAATAAAGTTAGAGAAAAATTTAGAGGGAAAATTTCAATTACAGGGGAGGTTAGGTTTTTGGCGCTAGATAAAGGTATTCTATTAATTTGAGCCGGCGCAGAAAAATGTTTATTGGGGAAATTAAGTGATAAATTGGTGGGAATAAATAAGTTTTGAAAATTCTCATGCAATCGAGAGTCGGCAAATGAAAGTGTTTTATAACCACGTTTCCTTAAGAGAAATTGAAGGAGGGCATTAGCGAGGTGGAAGGGCGAGCAGGTGAAACAATAAAAGTGAAAGTGAAGGTGGAGAGTGAAACTGAAGACAGTCAGTAGAGAGCAAAGTAAAGTAGGAAAAGTTCAAGGGAGATCTTGGAGAAAAGACCACAGATCGGAAGAAGCGTCTTCTAGGCTGGGTTTTGGGTTCTGGTAGAGTTCAACTCTCTGCTGAAATTCGAACTTTTGAAGTCCAACTCTTTGCTGAAATTCGAACTTTTGAAGTCCAACTCTCTACTGAAATTCGAACTTTTGAAGTCCAACTCTACTGAATTTCAAACTTTTGAAGTCCAACTCTCTGCTGAAATTCTAACTTTAGAAGTCCAACTCTCTGCTGAATTTCAAACTATTAGAAGAAATCAACTAACTGCTGAATTTCGAACATTTAGAAGAAATCAACTCGATTGCTGTATTCCAAACTTTAGGAAGAAATCCAATTTGCCTGACGGAAACCCGAACTTTAGGAGAGATCTACAACCGCGCCGCGAAATCTCAAAGTTTTCAGAAGTTTGAAAAAACTCTTCCACCAGGACAAGTGTTGTGTTTGTGTTCACCGCAAACGAGATCAGCTGAGGACACAAGGAGCGGACTTTCCTGTTACAACAAGCTAAGTTGACCTGATGGGTTTTGTCACTTTTATAAGCCAGATTAGATTTAAGCCAAAAGGGGTTTAGTTCAGAGTTGAAGGGATTTGGGAAATCGACTCGATTGCGTGGATTAATTCGAAAATTGAAATTGTTCTATTCCCAGGACGTTACTTTAGCAATATGTTAGCATTTGTATAATCTTTAATGTTAGCATTTGTATAATCATTAATGTTAGCTTAGAAATAATTCGAAAATTGAGATTGTTCTATTCCCAGGTTGTTACTTTAGCAATATGTTAGCATTTATATAATCTTTAATGTTAGCATTTGTATAATTATTAATGTTAGCTAAGGAATAATTCAAAAATAGAAATTGTTCTATTCCCAAATGTTACTTTAGTAACAATGTTCGAATTTGTTAAATCTTGAATGTTAGATTAGGAATACTCGAAAGCTGGAATAGTTCGCTTCCCGAAGGTTGATTCAGTGAATATTTTCGAATTTGCTTGACTCAAATTGTTGAGTCCTAGAGAATTCCGAACTAGTTCTTACTTGAACTTTTTGTAAGACCAAATGAGAACAACTGACTATATTGCTCGTTTAGTTGCTATTGTTTGTTTCAATGCTATTGTTCAAATCATGTTGGGTTAGGTCAATAAAATATGAAAAGTGCCTACAAAATCCTTGTTATTGTTTTTTGATTTATAAATCAATTTCCTTCCGGCTTTATACAACTAAGCCGTCAAAGAACCTGAGTTAAGGTTGGGTTTTATCGAAATTAGCAAAAAAACCTGACAGAGTTTAATACCATGAGAAGAGAAGTTAGAGCTGCCAGGAAAAGATACCAGGCTTTTGCGGATCAAAGAAGGAAGCAGATCTTAAAACTAGAGTACCAAGCCATTAGGCTTGCATATAAACAGCAGATTAAATCCTCTTCAAAGGCTTCATGGATAGCATACTGTGGGCGTGATACCAAAATCACCTTTGGTATTCCTTACAAAATCCTTGCTGGCACAAAAAGGGCTAAGGTATCGATCAAAAATATCCAACATGATGATGGCACTTGAACAAAGGATGTCCCTGAAACAATGAGACACCTGCTAGACCAATACATTCAAGATAATAGGGAGGAGGAAGATACCAATGAACAGGCAGTTATGGAAGGCAGCCAAAGCCAGGCATGTATCAAAACAGGATGGACCATTTACACTGTTTGAGTTAGAAACAGCTGTTAAGAGCTTTGACATTCTGAAGGCACCTGGTTTTGATGGTTTCTTAGTGGTGGAACTGAGTCAGCTCTATAAGGTCATCCTTAAAGATTGGCTGATGGACTTCAACAGATGTTTGAATGAAGGTGTCTTTTAGAAGGAAAGTCTAGTAGCATGGATAAAAAAACAGGAGGAAGATCTGTCTGTAAAATTTGCCTACTGCCAGTTTTGGGCAAAGTACTGGATAAACTAGTCTCTAGAAGGTTGTCCAGTTTTTTTTGAGCAAAACTACCTGCTCTCAGAAAACCAGTTTGGTTTCAAAAGGGGAAGCCAAGCTATTACAGCCATTGAGAGATGTCTCTCATGTGAAAACAGCACAGGCTGAAACGCAACATTGCCTGGCAGTTACAATGGATATCAATAATGCATTTAATAATCCATGGTATCCAGTGATCCTAAACAAACTTAAAGGTTTCAACTGCCCTAGCGATATCTATGCAGTAATGTCAAGCTTCTTAAATGAAAGAATAGCAACCTATGATGGTGTTACTATTGCCACATCTCGTGGGTGCCCACAGGTTCATGCCTTGGGCCAATCCTCTGGATTGTGCTTATGGAAAGCTGGTTTGAATCAGTCCGTCCAGTGGTGGGCAGAGCCGATCTACACCAGGCTTTTGCCGATGATACGCTCAGCTTGTTAATGGGACAGTCATTAAGAGAAATCAAAAGGAAATGGCCAGTATTTATTACAGCTGGTAATACTTTGGCAGCACTTAGCAAGCCTGAAGTCGGATATGCAGAAGGCGATTTATCAACAGGCTATACTTCCTATGGTGTTGTATGGAGCAGAGATCTGGGGAGAACGATAACATACCACTAGAATAATATGGAAAATGGACTCTATACAGCATCCATTCCTGTTATCTAGTTGTAAGGCTTATAGGACAGCACCAAATAGGGCCATCCAGGTCTTGTCTGGTTTCTAAAATTAACTTTGGTTTACATAATTTTCCAACAAAGCATGGTTCTTATATACAGCAGAACTCTTGAATATATTTTCCCCATATTTCAAGCAGACTAAGTTGCGGGTCAATCAGCTAGTTTAAAATATAATGTTTAACTTTTTCAGTGCATTTTTTGCTATTTTTGTTTGTATTTAAAGAAAAAAATATTTTAATTCAGAATTTTTGTAACTTTTTTGTGTGCTTTTCATGGGTTATTTTCCAGACATAACCCGACAGGAACAAATTTACAGCTTTTAATTTATGTCATATAAAATTAATCATTCTTGTAATTGTGAGTTTCTCAGCCCTTTATTGAGAATATTCAAACAAAAAAGATTAGGGAAAAGATGACAGGCATTCATGCTAACATCGTATCTAGAAAGGAGATGAGACAGGATGAATCAATAAGTCAAAACTTTTTACAGCATAATTCTTGTACATTGCCCTTAAGACTAGTCCGATCTTATCAGTATATGTAATAGCATGAAGTTTACTTTATCCGATTGATAATTCCAAATGTTAAAAATGTATTTATACTACATTTCTGTATAAGACCATGATAAAAATACCATAGTGATTAGATAGTAAAGCCATTGAAAGAAACAATACTCATATAATAATACTGAGTAAATATGCTTGGTTTTATTTCTCAAAAAAAACAAATAATATTCAATCAAAATGAAGAGCTTGTTAATTTTAACAGTAGCATTACTATGTAGTGTGTACCAGATAACAAATTGCTTAACAGTAAATGAAGATTGGGAAAATTTCAAGAAAGCATATGGTATGTAATTGGCCATTAAATTTCATACAATGCTCCAAAAAATGAATGTTATTTGTACATTAACTTTAAGCCATTGTACATTATACATTGAATAATTATAAAAGTTTCAAGCGTGTACTTGTATGGTTTTATATAATGCTAATGTTTGAATCTTAAATTTCTAATCAATATAATTACATCAATTATTATCCTCCAAATGTAAAATTTTACTGTATTGTTGGTTGACATCAGTTGCTGGGACAGTTGATTTATTTTCTGAAACTTGCTTTTGTGCCAGATTTAGATTAATAAGTTCATTAGGTAACTTTGCCTAACAAATTAAACTCATCCATATGCATGATCATTAGCAAAATAATGGCATGCATTTCAATTTTTAAAATCTTAGAATATGTTTGAACTGATACATCTGAAGATTTAGTGAACTGGGCATGGAATACATTGTTTCTGAAAAAATAAGTAATAAAATTACTGCTTTTACTCAAGTACTAAATTGGTCCAGGTCATTCACCATTGTTTTCACATGCCCATAATTAAGAAGATGGATAACTTACTTAAGGGGGCTGTCCACACTTTTGAAAGCATTCATGCTCCTATGGGAATCTCTATGTTAAATAAAAGTACAAATTAATCAATAATGGCTAAACATAAATTGACGGGGTTTGATTTTTTATGAAGGACAAT
>JAQIXP010005807.1:0-10101 GCA_034700285.1 Proteroiulus fuscus
TATGTTAAGCCATTATCGATTAATTTGTACCGGTACTTAACATGGAGATTCCCATAGGAGCATGCATTTTGTTGATATTGTGGACAGCCCCCTTAATGATATTTTTATGGGGAAAGAATTCTTTTGCTTCATTTAGGGCTAATTCACACCTTAAAAGCTGTTGTAGTATAAGTATTAATCATAACTGAGGTAACAAAACATTGCTTAACTGCCAGAGTGACTAATGGTTAGGTGGTCTAGTGCAGGGAAAACTTGATTAGTCTTTGAGTAAAAGAATTTTTAGAATTTAAAGTAATACTGAAAAAAAGCAGAAAGTTTAGGACATATTTTTTGCTATAATTTTATTGGATTCTATGAAATAAAAGCTGTTAAAATTCTAGATATGGAGTTGAAAGTGTTAAAATTGACAATTAAAGGGACAATCCCACTTTGTGGCAAATAAGCCAATTTGCAAAAATAAGATAATTGTACCATTGTGATCCTAGAAGTGTCCCTAATAAACCTAAAGTTACAGAAATTAATTAAACCAATAATTGTTAACGTTACAGAAGTGAAGAGTAACGAATATCCAACAAGGTATCATTCCTAAAAGTTACTAGTAGTGAATGGTACCATGCGTTAGTTTAGCTTTTAACAATTTCTCGAGACCGGGATTTTATTAAATTACAAGTAGCGAACTGACATTTTTTGGTGTTTTTTTGCATTCTTTTTATTCAATGAGCAAGCTAATGGATGTGCACATTCGCTACTTCACCTTAATTTATTTCGCTTTTCTGCAAAAATAATGAAAGTCAAACTAGCGAATTTGCATTTTTAAGCCTTAAAATTTCTTAACTTACTTCATTAATTTACTAATTTAATTATTTAACAAAAAATTAACACATTTTCTATAATTAATTAATGGAAATTGTTTTATCTTTTCACCAAATTTCACATTACTTATATCCAAGTTATCTGAAAAGCAACTTTTCGGCATTATCGATACTTCTGGATTAAGCCATCGCCATAATCTTGATCAATATCCACATGAATATTTTCATGAAAAAAATTCGAAATTAGGCAAGTTCAACTTATCAAAAGTACCACAAATTTACAGAAATTTTCATGATCCGAGTACAGGTATGGTACCAGTAGGGGCCTACTAGGAAAATTTCCTGAATTTTTCCACACCCAGATAAGGTTAGTTACTTATTTTAAGAAGTCGAGTATTTTGAACTTACTTTTTATTTCTGTCGTAGCAAAACCCTCCACTTCAGATTCTCGATTTCGAACCAATTTTCGGTTTTATCGATTGAAGTTTCTCGACATTTTTTGTTCCTAGTTTCCTTCAGGTGTATCGCCTTACCATGTAATAAATGCACACATCCTGACTGAGAACTTCCTGCATTGGGATATTCCCCTTATAATTTTCCAATTAAATGTGACTCGGCTGCAATTGCATCATGCGACTGTATTGCGTATTTTGGAAGCTGTGGGTACATCCCACTTTAAAATTTTGGGAGGTTTTTTACTGATAAAACTTGGCCTAGACTTGACTTAATGTGAAGATAAATGACAGTAAATAGCAGTGGGGGTGTGATGTGGGCCAGTGTATCATAATTGAACTAACTCGAGGGTTATGCCTACAGTTTAGCCCTGTAACGGAACTGATATTCTGGGGGGAAATTACTCCAAATTTGAATAAAATTCTGCTGATTTTAAGATCTTTGGCAGTTTTGCATGGTTATATCTTTTTCCAGAATAAGAAATTTTTTTTTTGCAAAGCTGCAAGGGTAAAAAAGTTGAATTTAACCTGTATGCCCAACCAGAATTAATAATGGCTTTTCAAAGTTGGACATGTGCTAATAATTTGAAATCATTCATAGCTTATCAAGAAAAGTTGGAAACAATTTTATAGATTTGAAAATTTCTACTATTTTTGGGAAAATAACGGAAATTTTTGGAGAAATAATTAATATTGAAACTTGAAAAGTTGTAATATTTTTAACTCTTAGTTAAGTGAGCCTAATGTTACGCTATAAAAAAATGAAAAAATATAATTGATTTGGAAATGTTTGAAAGTTTGTTGAATATTAAAAATTGCTACTATTTTTGAGAAGAAAACTGAAATTTTGGAAAAAAAAATAATTTTAAAACCTAAAAGGTTGTAGGCCTAATATTTTACGCTAGTAAGGCTGTGCTGTGACAAAAATTTAAAAAAATGCAATAGATTTAGAAATATTTGAAAATTGTTGAATATTTGAAAATTTCTGCTAATTTTGGGGGAAATAAACAAGAAATTTTTAAAAAAATAAGTAATTTTAAAACTTGAAAAGTTGTACAGTAATAGTTTAAACTCGCAAGTAAGCCAAATGTTAAACTGTGAACAAAATAAAAAAATACTATCGATTTGAAAATATTTGCCATATGTTTGCATATTGGGAAATTTCTAAATTTTTCAAAGAAAAAACTTAAATTTTAGAAAAAAAGATAATTTTATAACCTGAGAAGTAGCAATATTTTACTCTTTAAGCAAGCAAATCTGTGACAGTAATTTTAGAAAAAAAGATAATTTTATAACTTGAGAATTTGCAATATTTTACTCTTTAAGTAAGCAAATCTGTGACGGTAATTTTAAAAAATAATGTATATAGGCCTATAATTGATTTGGAAATGTTTGACGATTGTTGTATATTTTTGAATCTTTGGAAATTTCAACTATTTTTGAAAAGAAAACTAAAATTTATAACAAGAAAAATTGTAATATTTTAACCTCATAGTTAGTAAACTTAATGTTGAGCTGTGAAAATATTTCAAAAATACTAGGGCTTTGAAAACATTTGAATATTGTTGAATATGCTTTGACTACTTTTAAAACAAAACAGAAATTTTGGAAAAAATAATCTTAAAACTTTAAAAGTTGTTATATTTCAAACTCTTAAGTAATCCTAATATTACGCTGTGAAAAAAAAATGCTAGGTTTTGGAAATGTTTGAAGATTTGTGTAAAATTGAAAATTTACAATAAAAAAAATAGTTTACATTTGAAAGTTTTTGTAAAATTTGTATAAAGAAAATAAAACAAAATTAATTATTTGTTTCTATAATTGAATAATTTTCTGAAGAGTATTTATTTTGGAAACTTCTTGTTATTTTTGGCAAAACTGGAATTCTGTGTAAAATACTTTTTACTGTTTTTAATTTTTAATTTTAATAATTTTTTAATTTTAATATTTAATATTTTTGAGAAATTCATTTTTATAGTAGAAAGATGTGGAAATTTTGTAAAATTTTCAAAAGTTTGTTTGAATATTCGCCAATTGATGGATGTTTGCTTTATTACACACATTTTAAACATGTCAGATAACCAGGGTTTAACATATTGCTAAATTTTTTGTCTGTAGAGATTATGACAGTTTATGTTTACTTAATACTAGCCTTAAAAGTAATTTTGCAAACTTTGTAAGCTTTGTTTTGTAAGCTTGTGCAATTCTGGTTAATACGGTGTGAATATAAATTTTCTAATTTAGCAAATTTGGCGAATTTTTTTTATTTGCCATTAGCTAATAGATGTTAGGATTTTAGTGAAAAATGACGTGAAAGCTAAATCATTTTCTAATGATTTGTTAATGGATGAAACTTTCCTGGGTGAATCATATTTCAAAATATTTTAAATAATTGTAAACCTTGCCATACCAATTCACGTAAATTTGAGAATATTATGAGGATTTTTCCTATATTTTGAGACATTTTCCAGTATTTTGAGACATTTTCCAGTATTTTGAGAAAAAATTCCAATGAAATGTTTAGACTGGATTTTTGAGAAATTTTCGTATAGTTTGAGAAATTTTTTTATAGTTTAAGAAATTTTCCTATATTTTGAGATATTTTCCTATAGTTTGAGAAATTTTCCTATAGTTTGAGAAATTTTCCTATAGTTTGAGAAATTTTTCTATAGTTTTAGAAATTTTTCTATAGTTTTAGAAATTTTTCTATAGTTTAAGAAATTTTTCTATATTTTGAGATTTTCCCAAACTTTGAGAAGTTTACATATTGTCATTTTACATTTGCCTTATTTAGAGACATTCTCCTATCGTTTGAGCAATTTTCCTGTATTTTGATAAATTTTTCTACATGTTAATAAATTCTCCTTTATTTTGAAGAATTTTTACATAATTATAGACGTTTTTCTATATTTAGTGAAATGTTTTTATGTCTTGAATAAAATGTCTATTGTTTAGTTTGAGACATTTTTGTATATTTTGAAAAAATTCCTATAATTTGAAAAATATTTCTAGTTTGACAAACTTTCCTAGATTTTGAGAAATTTTTCTATAGTCTGAGAAATTTTTTTATATTTTGAGAAATGTTTCTGTATTTTTAGAAATTTGACTATATTTTGACAAATTTTCCCATATTTTGAGAAATTTCCCTATAGTTTGAGAAATGTTCTTATAGTTTAAGAAATTTTTCTATGGTTTGACACATTTCTTGATAAATTTTTCTGTATTTTGAGAGAATTTAAGACAATATTTGAAGAAATTTTCCAACATTTTGTAAATTTTTTTCTTTATTTTAACAAATTTTCCTATATTTTGATAAATTCCCTGTATTTTTGAGCAATTTTTCAATGGTTTGACAAATTTGGATTATATTTTGAGAAACTGTCCAGTAGTTTGAGAAATTTACTTATATTTCCCCCCCCCTGAATTTCAAAATTTTCATTCATTTTATGCTTATATTTATATAAATTTTGTAAGGCTTTAAAGCCTCTAAATTTACGGTAAATTTATTTTATATCTTTTAGCCTCGACGGGTTTTGGGCTCGGTTTCGGTACATCGACAGCCAACACGGCGCCAACCGTAACCCCGAGCTTCGGCGGATTCGGTGCAAGCGCTCCGCAACTTTCCACATCTTCGACAGGTAGATTCTCCCGGATATTTACAAAAATTCGTCCCGTTCCCCCTAGCCTGGTGAAAAACCCGGAAAATGACAAGCATTATTTTATTGCAGGGTTCGGAGGTTTCGGCGCCACGGCCGTCCCGGCCGCCACCACCACGGCGCCGGCCAACTTCTCCTTTGCCGGTTTGGGTGCCACCAAGACGACGGCCAGCACCGGCTTTGGGCTCGGGTCCACGTTCGGGGCGCCCACCTCCACGGCTTCGACCCTCGGCTCCAACTTTGGTTTCGGAGGTTTCAACCCGGCTCCGACCACGGCGGCCGGTTCCGGGTTTTCCTTTGCTCCGACCACAACGGCCAGTTCCGGGTTTTCCTTCGCTCCGACCACTTCGGGTAAGGACACTTAGGGCGGAGGGTCAGGTCGGGATTGGCTTTGGATTTTCCAGAATCGCCAAAATCCCTACCGGATCGTGATCCCGAACTTGATACTATTTTCAAGTTTAAAAATGACCGGCATTGTTTTCGCGTTTCCCTAGGCTTTGGTTTAGGAGGCGCCACAGGGGGAGGCATGCAGTCGACCGGATTATTCGGTAGACCGGCTACTCTCGGAGGTAAACGCCGACAGGTTTTGGGAATGTAAACAGGGCATTTTCGACATTTTCTGTTTTTCTCTCAGCCGCTGTCCCCTCGGCGCCCTCTGCCGATCAGGTCCTTGCCACCTTGACGGCGGCGCTGTTCTATCCCGCCTTGTACGGCGACGAGCGGGACACCACGATCGCCAAGTACAACCGATTGCAGGCGTACTGGGGTACCGGGAAGGGCTTCTACGCCATCGGCGCCCCGCCTGTGGAATTCACGCCGGAGAATCCTTTCTGCAAGTTTAAGGTGAGGACGGCGCTCGAAATTTTTTGGACTTCTCGAAGGAAGTCAGTTAAAAGGGATTTTTTTTTAGGCCGTCGGATACGTCGTTTTGCCGGAAACCAAGAACGAAGATGGTCTGGTGATGCTGCGGTTCAACCACAAAGAAGTGGCCATCAGAAGCCAGCAGCCGCAAGTTGTCGAGAACCTGCATCGACTGCTGGGAAGCAGGCCCGGGCTGTCGGTGTGCGTGGACGGAGTCAAGTCGGCCCCCGATAACAAGTAGGAACCTTGCTTTGGTTGATCACAGATTTCCTAAATTTTGCAAGTTTGTCCAAAATTTTCTCATGTTTTGCGCATTTTTTTTCCAAATTTTCTCATGTTTTGCGCATTTTTTTTCTAAATTTTCTCATATTTTGTGCATTGTTTTCCAAAATTTCTCATGTTTTGCGCATTTTTTTCCCTGAAATTTGTCATGTTTTGCACATTTTTTTCATAACTTTCTCATACTTTGCACATTTTATCTAAATTTTTTATGTTTTGCGCAATTTTTTCCAAAATTTCTCATGGTTTGTGCATTTTTTCACAAAATTACAACCATTAACTATTTATGAAAAAAAATTCCTGCAATTAATATTTATGAAATAATTACAGCCCTTAATATTTATGAAAAAAAATTCTGCAATTAATGTTTCTGAAAAAAATTTACGCTATTAATATTTCTGAAAAAAATTTCTCCAATTAATATTTCTGAAAAAAATTCATCCTATTAGTGTCAAAATTCCTGCAATTAATATTTCTGAAAAAAATTCTTTCAATTAATATTTCTGACAGGAATTCCTGCAATTAATATTTCTGAAAAAATTCTTTCAATTAATATTTCTGAGAAGAATTCCTTCAATTAATATTTCTGAATAAATTCCTGCAAATAATACTTATGTCAAAATTCCTGCAATTAATACTTCTACAAAAATTCTTCCAATTAATATTTCAGAACGCAATTCCTGCAAATTATATTTTTTAAAAGAAATACCTGCAATTAGTATTTCTGAAAAGAAATACGACATGCATTACAAAAACTTATTAATTTTTACTCCTAGATCCGAAGTTTCCATCTATGTCATCGAACGCTCCCCCAACGGAGTCTCCCGACGCATTCCCACGAACGAGCTCTACGGCTTTCTCAACCAACACATGACCAAGCAGCAGCTGTCCAACAGTCTTGGCGTGGACAACATCTTAGCCATGGCCGCGCCGTCCTCGCAACAGCTGAAGCAGTACCTGGAAAGCCCGCCGGCCGGCATCGATCCTCTGCTCTGGCAGCAGGCACTGATGGACAATCCCGATCCGGAGCACCTGTTACCCATGCCCATGATCGGCTTCTCCGAACTGCAGAGGCGGCTGAAGAACCAGGAGGAGGAAACCAAAGGGCACCAAAGCAGGCTAAATGTAAGAAAGTTACTTTACAATTTAGGATACAAATCTCAGCCCGATCATGTGTTTTTGTAGTCCAGTTCACAAGTAGTTCTTAGCTGCGTCGTAGGTTATAACCTAAATGCAAAAATGATATGGGGTATCAGTCGACACCAATGTCGTTGAACCAGATGTTCAATTCTCGCCATTTTGATTTGGTGGTCTCATTTAGTACTCTACCTATTTAGTTAGATCACAAGTGAGTAAGACTTTTTGTTACCCTGCACGCGAAAACGAGAGAAACTACAACGGCAAAAATGATTCAGGATCAGACCGTATAACCAAAGGGAAACATGGTCATATCGCTAAAATAAGCACGTTGCCCGATCTCAGGAAATACTTGAATCGTAAATTCTCAGAAATTTTTAGCGCCATCTGTTGGTAATGGGAGAAAAGAGAATCATTGTAATCAATCCTTGTCAGCTTCAGTTTCCTTCTATGTAGTAATATAAACTTGTAATCTCAATGAAAAAAAAAAAGACTGCAGTTTTTTCGAATTTTCTGCAGTGGTAAACTGCAGAATATAAACTGTGTAAACTGTGAATACTCACGAAACAAAAACCTACATAATTTGAACAGTTTTCATGTTATGTTCATGTTATGTTTCAAGTTATGTAAAAATAACTTGCAAGTTTTTTTTCCCCTTCATTTTTTCTGCAGTATTTTTGTTATTTTTCCAAATTGTTTCTGCATTTTACCAACATTCTAGTGATACCGAAAAACTGCAGAAAAATAGCAAAAAAATACTGTATAAAAAATGCAGAAAAACTGAAAAAAAAACTTGCAAGTTTTTTTTTACAGGAAAACTGCACAAATTATGTAGGTTTTTTGTTTCATGAGTACGAAAACAGAAACTGCAGTGTTTCTATCATTGGGGTAACGTGGGACTTTCCCTTCGTAAATTCTCAGAAATTTTTAGCGCCATCTGTTGGTAATGAAAGAAAGGAGAATCATTAAATCCATCCATTTTGGCTTCAGTTTGCTTCTATGCAGTAAAAATAACTTGTTGTAACGTAGAACTTTCCCTTTGTAAATTCTCAGAAACTTTTAGCGCCATCTGTTGGTAGTGGGGGAAAGGAGGATCATTGGATTCCATTTTGGCTTTAGTTCCCTTCTATGCAGTAAAATAACCTGTTGCAAAATGGGACTTTCCCTTTAAGTATACTAACTGGTGCTTTTACTCCATTTTTATTGTAGATTATCGGAAACGAGCTTAAAGAATTACAGAACAACCACCGGAATGCCGAAGCTAAAATAAACCAGCATAAAAGAAAACATCTCGAGCTGAGCCATCGCATCCTAAAAGTAAGTAAACTCTATCACTGTGTTCGATTAATAACCCTTTAAATTGACTGGATTTTCATGTTTCTTTTCCGTTTTAGGTGATGGTGAGGCAGGAAATGGCCCGCAAGCTAGGCCTGGCCGTCCAGGCTGACGAAGAACAGTTTCGGGTCCACCTAGAAGCCATTCACGGCGAGCTGAGTGCACCCAATCAGGCTAAGGTCGGAGCACGGATTCGAGGTTTTGATATAAAGCGTCGCTTCAAATTCGCTTGAAATCTTAACATTTTGTGCAAAAAAATTTCCAGGGCCGCCTTAACGAATTAATGGCTCAAATCCGGCTTCAGAGAGAGCACATCTTGTCCCATGCAACTGAACGATATAACATGGATCCCACGCTTCAAGATGAAATTAAGCAGGTGAGTTTGGTTAATTTTTAACTAATTTTCTTTACCAGACCATATACAAATCATGGCTTTTCAGAAAATAAAATAAAAAAATCACTTAAAAATCGTGAAAATAATTAAAATCGTGACTTTTTAGAAAATAAAATGTGACTTTTTAGAAAATAAAATAAACAAATCACTTTAAATCCTTAAAATTCTAATAATCATGACTTTTTAGAATATAAAATAAAAAACATTTACTTGAAAATCGTTAAAATTATACAAATAATGAGTTTTTAGAAAATTAAATTATAAAAAATCCCTTAAAAATCGTTAAAATAATAAAAATCATGACTTTTTAGAAAATAAAATAAAAAAAAATCACTTGAAAACCGTTAAAAGTTTTAAAAGCATGACTTTTTTAGAAAATTAAATTAAAAAAATGACTTAAAAATCGTAAAAATTTTAAAAACCATGACTTTTTAGAAAATAAAATAAAAAAATCAATTAAAATCGTTACAATAATAATAAAAATCATGTCTTTAGAAATTTGAAATCATAGCAGTCATGCCATTTCAGAAAAAAAATTATAAATAAAAAAATCTGATATAATTCAAGATTTTTTTCAAAAAAAAAATGAAAGTCAAATTTAAAATAATTGTACGTTTTTGATAAAAAAAAATTATGTAAATCTGATACAACTATGACTTTTTAGTAAAAAAAAAATCGTGGAAATAAATGCATTTCAGAATAAATATGCGATAAATTAAGTTTTCAGGAAATGAAAATAAAAAACGATGTCACATTGTGAAAGTCATAAAAATCATGATTATTTAGGAAAATTGTAAAAAAAATATGGAAAAATCATGTAAAATTGTTACGTTTTAGAAGAAAAGTAAAACAATCTTAAAAATCAAGCTTTTAAATAATGAAATCATAATAATAAAATATTTCTGGAAAAAAAACCAGTTAAATCATCTGATAAAAATTATGATTATTTTAGAAAAAGTTCATAAAAATCAGCTAAAGTTCTTAGACGTTTAAGAGAAAGAAATTATGAATATCACGACTTTTTAAAAATACCGGTATATCATAAAAATTACTATTTTACTGTCAAAGTATAAAACTGTAAATTTAATACCATAAATTTAATACCATAAATTTAATACCATAAAATTAACACCGTAAAATTAGTACTGGAAAATTCATACCGGAAAATTATTACC
>JAQIXP010005808.1:0-10101 GCA_034700285.1 Proteroiulus fuscus
CCAGGGTCATTTTCACATTTTTCCAGGTTCAAAAACATTTATTTTGGATGGTGCAACAATGAAAAAAATGAAATGCATAAATTTCAAAGCTGATCATTTGCTTTCCATTGAAGAGCCAGGATATCATTTTTGATTTATGCAGTAGCCAATTGGGCAAATCATTTTTGGGTGCTGATTTTCAGGATAATGTTAAAAAAATACAAAATTTAAAAAAGATGATATTGAAAAATTCCAGATTTCAATTCAAACTTCCCTGAGTTTTCCAGGTTTATTAGGGTGAATATAAAATTCCCTGCGATTTCCATATTTTTAAGGTTAGTAGTCACCATGAAATTACTCCTAACAATACAGTGACAAAATGTTGACCAAATAAAAAGATATTTTAATAATGCTTACAAATTTTTGTGAGTTTTTATTAAAATTCTGCTAATTTTTATGATAAAATTTTCGACAAAATCTTGACAGGCGGCATAATTCTTCTAAATTTTCCCGTAAGAGTCGTGCAACAAGAAATGTTTGCAAGCTGAGCTGCAAGGTGGAGCCACATACCACACGTAGGCCATGGATTTAACATAGAAATTTTAAGAATTTTAAGAAATTTTAAGATATGCCTGTAAAATTTCAATGAATTTTTATTAAATTCCGATTATTTTTTGATAAAATTGGATATTTTTGGTAAAATCTAGATATAGGCGGCAAAACTTGTCTAAATTTTCAGCTAATTTTGTGTATTAATTATTGAATTTGATTCTATTAGTCTTTCCTGGACAACACAATGACCGCTAGAACACTGTATGATTTTTCCATAAGCTCGTATACATAAGTAAAAGAATAAACTGTCGTCCATTGCACTGTTACATGTTACCCAATGCATTTTTCTCACCTTTACTCGCACAATTACTGACAAACGGTTCAACGGATTCCTGCCAAACTTTCCAGAAAGTTTCCCGGCAAGTTAACCAACCACATCCATGGATCACTTACTAAATTAACAATGTTGTTATTCATTAGGTGAGACAGGAGAGAACAAACCAACGCACCATAGGAATCCCATGCATGAATATATTTGAATGCATATTTTCCTCGCAAAATCTTTAGTATTTTTGGCTTATAAGATGTGTGTGCATTTCTAAACATGTATTGTTAACAAGTCCCCCCCTCTTGTTTGCCCTCTCCAAACAGAATGGTCACCTGTGGAGAGTTAAGCAAACACTCCACCTCTATGAAGAGGTCCTACTGTTCAATGGGTTCTCCTTGACAAGTTCACTAAGTTTTCTGTTAAAAAAGGCAAAGGTGGTACATCTTTATCATTGATACACACTCAAGAAAGAAGCATTATTATAAACGCCAGAATAAACATTTATGTATGCCAAGCAGCTATATAGGCCTAATCACCTGTGTCAATGTTTGTAATGTTTTTGGGCAAACAAGTGATCATGTGTTATTTGCACAATGAGTAGTTGCAATGCACGATATATTAAACCCCGTTCAACGAGAGAGTGAACAGGAGAATCCAAATGGCCCTATCAAAAAGAGGAGTTTACATTTCGATTAGTTACGTCAGTTACACCAATCCAGGCAATTCAATTCAACTCAGTACCCTACGATCAGCATAATCATGATACCATTTAAGTACCAGCAGAAACTAATCGATAAGAATATGATGGATATTTAGCTATTTTTCAGTTCAATCTTATGTCGAACAGGACATCCTACTTTCTGGATAGCAAATAGCACCTTTCCGAATCAGGAGTTACTAATCTATAAGTTGAATAATGAGTATCTGATGAGCATTATACACTATTCAACATTAGAGTGAACTGGAGTTTTAAAATGAAATAATCAGTATGAAGCTTTTATGAATTAGTTACGCCAGCACCACGAAGCCAAATTATACTGCTATGCAATCACAATTCAGGAACAACTAATCTATAAGTTGACTAGCAAGTATCTGTATATATACTCAACTCAACCTTATTTAACAAAACTGTGAACTAAGTCACATGGACCAATCAGAATAATCACCAGCAGAAACTAATCGATAAGAAGAACATGATGGCTATTTGGCTATTTCTCAGTTCAATCTTATGCTGAACAGGATATCCTACTTAATCCTGGATTGCAAATAGTCCTGTTTTCAATCCTCGCTCCTTTCTTGACCTTTCCCAATCCCAATAATTGTATAGCATAGCAATCTGATAAGCCTTCCATGCAAAATAATGGCCCTTTCCCTATTTATATAAAATATATAGGTCTATAGATTACATCACATATAGGCTTATCCTCTTAACGGCTTAAGAATTAGAAGCATAAGGAAAACGTTTACATTCATGGTTTTACCAAAACCCATCCAAAGCTATAGAATTATAGGCCTAGTTTTCTGGAATGGGCGTTCTGTATGACTGAATGAAATGGGCCTTGAGACATGCAAAAGCATAGATTAGCCAGCTCCAAGGCAAATAATTATACTTTGGATAAATTAAAGAACACGTGTATATAGGCCTACATACGCGCTGGTATGCTAATCCCTCTTAATCCCCATGGCTTACGGGATATTAGCATAAAGCTGCGGTAGGCCTACTCTGTGCCCCCCCCCCCCCAACTGCAATATGGGGACCACGCCCCGCTTATAATCCATATTATACGAGAAAATATATAGTTCAAATGCGGAATTATATAAGATGAAATTTCTCCCTCTTAAATTTCAACTTTGAAGCTTCAAGCACGAATTCTGAGCAGCTTTTCCATATACGAATTAAGGACCACCTTGATCAAATGTAATAAAAATATAATAATACCCCCACAGGATTATTAGTTTTTAAGGAGGAGGGGGAGAGGGAACACAAGCAGGAGATTCTGGTATATTCCCCCTATAGTAATGGCGCCATAATTTGGGAGTTTTGGAAAGTATTTTAAAGCATAAGAACAGATTAAAGATGAACTGAAGCTATATAATGTTTGGACCTGAGCCCGCCACCTAGTGTCAGTTTAATTGTGACATGACAAAGTGTAGGTTATAGGACTCGTCTGCTATACTGAGATCCTAACTTATATGTTTCTTATAAGTATAGGATTTTGGAATCCTAACTACAGTTTGCCGAACCGTGGACAGAAAACCAATTAATGAAAGGCAACTATAAATGATCAAACTAAAACTGGCACTATAGGTGGCGGGCCCCGGTACACATTCTGTTGGAACCGAGTGTAGGCCCATAATTTAGGTCATATAGTGCCATACATTCTTGCATGGGGTCAAACGTGTCATATTGCTACAGCGCCCTCTGCATACCTCATGTTATATACTGTCCAGAACTTGTGAATAAGTGCCATCATGCATAACTGACTGATGGATTGTTAGACTGAGGCATTCTGGGAAATTCAAATAGAGATTAGTGACAGATCAAATTAAGTCAGTGTAAAGGAAATTTATGGATTACAATTTAATCATATTAATTGTAAATGCATGGAAATGACCAATAATGCTAACCATGATATACCTTAACCATGGTTTGTTATTAATCATGATACTATATAGCCTAAATGAATGTAATGCAATCAAAGCATAATTTATGGTCAATGCTGTAAAATCATAAATGCACAATCTGTGAACCAAAATGGCCACCAAGAGAAAATTTCCCAAATGTGTATTTCCTCCCACCCAGTCTACAAAAGCGGCCATGCATTTCAAACCCATTTGTATTCAAGGCCCGAGTGACCAGCTAGCTATAAACACAATATTGCATAATATATTTTTTTTAAAAATGCATATTACAAACCCATAACCAAAAAGTGGCAATGGACGCGTAGGTGGAGCTGTTATCTCTGATTTAAAAATAAATCAAAAATTTCATTCAAAGATTTTGTTGTCCAGGTATATTGTAATAATATGTCCACCTGAAGAATGTCACGGCCATGCTATGGAAGTGGGCGTAGGCCTATATATTTCCAGATGACATTTCTTGAGCAAAAGCGCCATATCATGCCGCCGCCGCCATAGCATACATGCATGTACCCAACCACACCATTTCCCCCGCCCTTTTTCTGTAATAAAATTAATGATCGATCTATACCATCATCAATTTGAGATGTGGACAAGCGGACATCTTGATGGACCAGAAAAAAAAGGGTGGGAATTGTGTAAGTTCCCATTTTTAGGCTTGTAAAATGCAAATATTCATACGCATGCATGGACCAAAGCCAATCAATCATGAACACGGAATTGCTATTTACATCCCACACACACGCATATGTGCACGGTGTAAATACACGGTTGTGGTGAATTTACACAAGCCTTGAATCCCAGCATTCCATGGGGACATCTAAGAAGTTGCAAGTTATCTGGTCACACTACTGTCAACGGTTCCAATGGCTGAATCACAATAAAAAGACCTTGTGTACCATTCACATGAGCAGACATCATGTTTATAAAGCAAATCACGTTTCATTTTCCTCTATTTACATTACCCAAAAACTCACAATCCCATAATGCATCAGTCAGTTAATAGGGACTGGACACATAGCAAGAGGCGGCGCAAGGCGGTGGAATTTTCCTTACCATGCAGATCTTCTCATTTATGTTAGGCCTACTCGGTGGGCTGTTTCTATTTTCAATATATATAGGCCTATTGAGCACGAGAATTGCACGTGCATATTCCCTAGATACTCGCTGAAATTCGCACGTGCAAGCCACGCGCTCAACCAGCACGTGCAAATATTCCAAAGATATTTGATCACGTGCTTAACGATCCAAAGCAGAAAAACCGCGCCACCTTCCATCAAAAAGTCACAAAACAATGTGGCGTCAACGTGCTATGGTGACGCCCCCTATGAAACTTATTAAACCAAATTTTAACAAGTTTTGTAAAAGCAACATGTTTAATGTTCTTATAATCTTGATATGGTTTAATCCCCATGCATTTGCATCTTTGTCTAAAAAGATAAATATGTATCTCGATCTAAGAAATCACCGCGCCATCTTTCGCCTCACGTTGCAAACATTATTTGTTGGCTATAGACATATTTCCTAATGCAGAGGCAAGCTCGTTATGTAACAGTCAGACCCGTAGCCTAATTACTAAGGAGGCTCCAGGAGGAATACGATTCCATGGAATGTAAACTAATTCCGATAGATGACATTCCAAGAATAACATAAGCTTATACAACAAAACAGTAGTTTTTTTAAATGGAAAATATAGAATATGATGGACGTGCAGAAAAAACAAAGATGGCGACATTCCCTGCTGAGTTGTTAAAGTGATTGCAATGCTATTATACTCGGGGAAAGAGCCTCTTCTTAACAAAAATATACATATAGGATCTTATGTAAACAAACGAGAGGGTTTTCTGCAAGCTATAGCAGATTACCAATCCGGATAGTTTTCCTAGTTCATTTTTGCTATGAAAAATGCCTATTACATACGGATAATGAGAATAAAATGTTCAAGATTTTCATTTCAATAACCCTGCCAAAATATCAGAAGTATTCTAAGTAAAGAAAAAATGCAAAAAGCCTCCTGGTGAGAATAAATGTAATCATTACAAATTGGCTGATTGTGTCAGCCATCTTAGGAATCTAAAGCTATATAGCATGTTGACCTCAGTTGAATCGAATGAATGTACAATTGTACTATAAGTCGATGACAAATATGTTTCACACGTATTGCATTAGTCTGATTGCATAGACAAAATGTGAAGCCAAACAAGGACTCTTTCATTGGCGAATGGTGATAGTAGCTTTCAGCCTATACAATGCTATACAAAAAGGTGAAAATTTTATTCCAATTATACTTCGAGCAATCAGATTATAGCTAATGGAAAGTCTATCCTTTATAGGCAATTACATCGTATAAACCTTGTTTAACAAAAGAGTGAACTGGAATATTCAACCGACAAATCAGCAACTAATCTATATAAGCAGAACAATATTAATAAGTATAGCCCCCAGTTCATACTTTGCTTGAACCAGGTAATAATACACGCACACACATCACAGCAATAGAAATGAGTAGGCCTATACATAACTACCTCAAAATTTCTACAGATGGCGCTACATTTACTCTTTTCTTACAGTATCTTATATATATATATTATCAGGGAAATTGGGAATTATGGGTAATGACTGATTTATATAACAAGTATAATCATAATATAAGCTTATGTTATGACTTGTTATAGGGTTTCCAGTTAAAATAGTGTGCTGATGTATCATTTATCGTGGCATCTTTATTGTGAACCGACCAAAATATTGCTAGTGGGTTCTGTAGCATAACCCCGAATGGATTAAATAAATTTGTTTTGGAGGCAATTGTACTCGTCCAAAAAAAACACGAAAAAATTGCAGCAAAATTCAGCGAATTGCTATCATAAAATCATCAAGCTAATAAACGAAAAACGTCTAATAGGTTCTGCCTCCTTTTTTGAGACAGCTTAAGAAAATCTAATTATTATGAGAAAAGCAAAACCTGAACTCTGACATGCATGCAGTCTACCAGTTTTTATTAACCCAGTCTAGGGTCTTGTTATAGCTTTAAAGGGAAAGTCCCACGTTGTAACAAGTTATATTTAAATTGTACACACTTACTATAAGATATGAATGGCTGTGATGATAATAATTGCAGCAAAGTTTCCATAATATAAAGAAATCACGACGTTTGGTAAATACACGTTAGGCGCCATTTTTACATAGATTTCAGCAGACACTGAAAGTTGGTGGCGCCCTCTAGGACATGCGTGCCTACGTGTGCCACGAGAGCTGATGCCTTTTATCTAGTAGAGGGCACTACACACTGTCGGTAAAATGACGCCTGCTTGGGTTTTGCATTTTAAACCAAAACCATAGGCTATTCAGGACATTTTATTTATTAATTAGTAGGCTTAAATTGATGGCTTAATTCACAAGTAGCGAACAAGCCAAAAGTTGCTTAATTTTGAGATAATAGCGTTTATGGAAAAACGGTATAACTTGGAAATAAACAATGTTAAAAGGCAGAAATATATATTTTATAGGGAATCTGCTAATTTTTGTTAAATAATTAAATTAGTTAATTAATTAAAAGTGCACATTCGCTAGTTTGACTGTGATTAATTTTGCAGCAGAGCGAAATAAAAAATTAAGTGTGAAGTAGTGCATGTGCACATCCAATAGTGCCAAAAAAAATGCAAAAACAAAAAAAAAAAATGAGCAAAAATTGTCAGTTCGTTACTTGTAATTGAATAAAAATCCAGGTCACGAGAAATTTTTAAAATATAAACTAACAACTGGTACCATTCACTACTTGTAACTTTTAGGAATGATACCTTGTTGGATATTTGCTACTCTTCACTTCTGTAACTTTTAACAATTATTA
Source organism: Proteroiulus fuscus (assembly GCA_034700285.1). Lineage (NCBI taxonomy): Eukaryota > Metazoa > Arthropoda > Diplopoda > Julida > Blaniulidae > Proteroiulus > Proteroiulus fuscus. Next base: position 7,347 of record JAQIXP010005808.1, read on the forward strand.
TTGGTTAAAATTACCACTTCCAGGATCACAATAGTACAATTACAATTATCTCAATTTTGACAAATTGGCTTATTCGCTGCTTCTGAATTAAGCCATCGAAATCAAGATGCCTTTTCTAATTTTAAAGTTCTTCCTACACCTTCTTTCAAAGTGGGACTTTCCCTTTAAGATTCTGTTTTCATACTTTCTAGAGTCGTGAAACTGAAATGTACTAAAAAAAAAACGTGGAACTAAAAATTCTCTCAAATAGCTCGGAGAGTTTAGCTTAATTTTTCGACAACATAAGCAACATTGTTCTACTTCATCTACCCAAATCCAAAAAATGCTGTCCAATTTAGAAAGAACACAGAACATGCTTCTTTAAAAACTATACATACTAGAATTTTTACAAAAAAAAAGGCAGAAAGGCTGTAATCCAAAGCCACGAGGTTGTTGGAAATTCCCCGAGTGTAACAAAATCCAAAGCGTTTTATATGATGGGCATGGGGAGCTGGTATTTTGGCATGGGGCGTTCAATTTCCACGTCTTAATTACCCCTAATGGGGGCAATTGTAACAAAGTTAGGATATTATAGATGACGACAATCTGACATCCTAAACATGTTTATTTCCTTCCCCCCTCTTTTGCCAAGGTTCCATTATCTACAAACAGCTATAGTCTAAATGGTGTCCTAAAAATTCCAGCCTCCTTTGCACCCTGCCCCTATCATTAAACTGGCACTCAGGAGTACCATTTAATCCAGGTGAAAAAAAGGGCAATTCCTATACAGGTATATTCCCAAAATTGCCATTTACCATGCTCCACTAGTTAGGATATAAAATCCTAACTTTATACCTGCCATCATTTTCTCCAAAAACTACAAAAAATAACATCATGCAAGGGAAGTTAATATAGTTATTTTGCCAATTATGATTCTTTTACTTACTGGATTCCTACATCCTAACCAACATGTCTTGTGATTATAGCAAAATCTAATTTATGAAAGCAATATAATATGACTTTTATTTCAAGATTTTTAAGGCTATAAAAATGGCTTACAGGGTGTGTACTCTTGATGTGTAATCAATTTCAAATAATTTATGTATAGTCGATTCCAATAATTTTTGGCCCTGGGCCCGCCATCTAGCGGTGACCAATTGGCTCTTCAATGGGAGCTTTCATTGGCTCTCGAGAGCATATTTATAAAGCAAACTATTGGTTAGGATTTGTCTACTTCTAGAACCCAAACCTACAGGCAGTAAGTTAGGATCTCAGCAGCATACGAATCCTAACCTATAGCCAGTCTGCTATTTCCCAGAACCCAAATGGAAGCCCCCATGGAAGGCAACAGCAAACGATGAAAACAAAACTAGGTGGCGGGCCTAGAACCAAAAACTATTGAAATAGACTATTATATTAGTGAAAAAAATAGATTAGGACTTCTTGCAAGCAATTGTCCAAATATTTCTAAATGCTAACCTGGTTAGGATTGCATACCTTAACTTGTTAATTGATATAATAACTTCAAAGATGGCCGCCATTAAACTTTCTACATGTTTATCATTTTAGAAATAATTATACTAGTAAAAAACCTCGTTATATTTTCTCACAGGCTGCATGTGCACCACTACACCCTAACCAATATGGTTAAGATATAACAAATCCTAACTTCCTATTTGTAACATTTCTCTACGATTTCCAAACAAAATGGTTTTAATGTTGAGGCCTACAATGCTTTCAATGAGAAAAATTGTAAAAATACACTCATGAAAATAAGCAAAAGATACCCTCATGAAAATTATAAAAAATTATGACTTTTCATGATTTTTTATTACATCCTTTAGTAAAGTATGACTTCTTATGACTTTACGACCTGTTAGACATCATGATGTATGCCAACCAATAGCATAGAATAGTAAAATCTTAACTTCTCTCAGAAACTGCATGCTACCAGAACTTAATTCAGGTATATTATGGTTTTATAATCGCGACATTTTATGCCATATACCCTTTTGAAATATTGACTGTCCCATCTAGCCCATTAGGTATAGGAGTGCATACCATTTGACCCCGCCCCACTAGTTTTAATCCAGCAGTTTCAAACGGAGGGGGGGATGGAACTGGAACATTTTAAAAGCGTTTGAAAAATGGACCAATTTCTAGCCTAAGCCACATAGTGACAACAACCTTTGTTGCGAAGGCAACACATGCCTAGCCCTATAGGTCGAAAAAAAAAATGAAAAAGCCAAAATTTCAGACAAGTTATAAGCAAGTGCATGACTATATATATTACAAATTATAAGCAGAAATAAATATGAGGCATTTCTGACAAATCAAGTCATAAATTCAATGTCTATATGAGACAGGAATGCATAATAAAACCATTCTGCTAGTTAAAAACATGCATTTGAGGTGAATAGTAAATTTACAGAAACGTGTGCATTGCTCTCTCAAAAAGTGCACTGGGGGTTTCTGGGTCCGCCCAAACAATGTCTGGCATGAGAAATGATGAACCTTGAAAATTAAGAAAATTACAATGCTATACAGCAACCATAGATGTATATTTTTCTGCAAATTTAAAGAGGGGGGTGTTAATTTCAATAATTAGGAGTTTTATGGAGAGTCCCTATATAGTCTATCTTAAACCTTGTATGATGATCTTTAGAACTGTCCAGAACCATCAAACTTTGGCTATGACTATCCGCCTGTTGCGTCATGCAGCACTGCCAACTAGTGGAGTTAATTGAAAACTCAAAGTGGACTTTTTTCACGGGAT
>JAQIXP010005809.1:0-10101 GCA_034700285.1 Proteroiulus fuscus
TTAGCCAGAAAATTTTGCTGTACAGTATAGGCAGAAAAAATGGCCACCTCCTTCCGTAATATGCGATTGCCCCCCCCTTAGCAAAATCCTGTATCCGTCCCTGGTAAGTGCATGGGCCGGGCTTCACTGACTTTCCATGAGAAAAAAATTTTGTTTTCCATGGCATTCTATGAACAAAAATGCAAATTTTTCATTGAACTAGGTAAATATTTTCACTGACCAAGATGAAAACTGTCCATTACCAAAATGAAAATGTTCACTATGTAAGCAAGATGAAAATTTTCCCTGGCCAAAATTCAATGACCATCATAATGAACATTTTCCCTGACTAAAATAAATTTCTCCCTTAAACAAATAAACATCTTTGCTGACCAGAGGAAAATTTTCCCTGACCAAAATACAAATTTTCACTGACCGTCCTGTACAAGTTCCCTAAACAATAAATAAATATATTTGCTAACCAGATGAAAATTTTCACTGACCATAATAAACATTTTCCCTGACCAAAATACAAATTTTCACTGACCGTCCTGTACAAATTCCCTAAACAAGAAATAAATATATTTGCTAACCAGATGAAAATTTTTACTGACCATCATGAACATTTTCCCTGACCACAATAAATAAATTTTCCCTGACAAAATTATAAATTTTCCCTGACTGTAAAAAACATTTTCCCACCAAAATAAATATTTTCTTTGAACAAATACACGGAGGGAACAAATAAATATCTTTACAGACCAGATGAATTTTCCCTGACCATCATAATGAACATTTTCCCTGACTAAAGTAAATTTCTCCCCTGAACAAATAAATATCTTAGCTGACCAGACGAAATTTTCCCTGACCAAAATACATAGGCCTATTTTCCCTGAACAAATAGATCTTTGCTGACCAGAGGAAAATTTTCCCTGGCCAAAATAAAAATTTTCACTGACCGTCCTGTAAATTTTCCCTGAACAAAAAATAAATATTTTCCTTCAAATAAATAAATATCTTTGCTAACCAGATGAAAACTTTCACTGACTGACCATAATGAACATTTTCTCTGACCAAAATATGATTTTTCCCTGACCAAAATATGATTTTTCCCTGACCAAAATATGATTTTTCCCTGACCAAAATATGATTTTTCCCTGACCAAAATATGAATTTTCCCTGACCAAAATATGAATTTTCCCTGACCATAATATGAATTTTCCCTGACCAAAATATGAATTTTTCCTGACCAAAATATGATTTTTCCCTGACCAAAATATGAATTTTCCCTGACCAAAATTTGAATTTCCCTGACCAAAATTTGAATTTTCCCTGACTAAAATATGAATTTCCCCTGAACAAATTATAAAATTTCCCGGACTGTAAAAAAATTTTCTCTAGCCAAAGTAAATATTTATCTAACCAAAAAAATATATATTATCCCTGACCATAATGAAAATTTTCACAAACCAAAATAAATATTTTACACTATATAGATACACTAGCAATCATATTGCAGATTCAACAAAGTCGATTTACAACCATTGAATACTAACAATTTACAACCATTGAAAACTAACTATTTACAAACTTGAAAAATGAATTTATTCATTTATAGAACACAAAACAAGCAATTATTCCAATGTGAAGAAACTGAAATATAGGCTATTAAATTTTACTACCTTTCCAGGCTATCTAGTGGAATTTTCCATGACTTTTCCTGACTTGCCACATCAGCCCTTCCCAAAAATGTTACCCCACTCAAACTCAGTAGGCCTACATGTAGATTTTGCATTTTTTTGGCAATAAGATAATATAGGTCTATATATTTCCATTATCACATCCATTATCCATTTTGTACCATTTACTGCTGAATAAATTATGTCCATTAAATTTGTTTTTCAAAATATGATACAGTTAAGCCAATATCAATATTTATTCCATTAGCCAGGCTTCATTTATTGATTATTTTACCACATGCATGCATAATTAAAATTATGCAAATAATTACACTGTGTGTATTTTCAGGGAATCCATATTAGTTGTAACATGGCATGATTTTCCAAAATTAATTTAAAGGGAAAGATCACTTTAAAAACCTTTTTACTAATGGATAATGTAATTCTGTCTATAGAATCAAAAACAAAATAATAATTTGTAAAACTTGTACTTGAGCAACTAAAATACATTTACAAATGCATTGCAATTAATATTAAAAATACATTTGCAAATGCATTGTCACAAAACATCATTGTGACATTTTGAGAAATGCTTTTTCAACCACGTTTGTAATGCATGTTTCTGAATTGAAAAATACATATTGCAATGCATTTTTACACACTTAAAAATACATTTACAAATGCATTGCAATTAATATTAAAAATACATTTGCAAATGCATTGTCACAAAACATCATTATGACATTTTGAGAAATGCATTTTCAACCACTGTTGTAATGCTTGTTTCTGAATTGGAAAATACATTTAGAAATGCTTTTTTTGCATGCTTAAAAATACATTCACAAATGCATTGCAATTATTATTAAAAATACATTCACAAATGCATTGTATGCAAAGTAACAAAACATGATTTTGACATTTTGGGAAATGCATTTTTAACAACTGTTGTAACGCATGTTTCTGTATTGAAAAATACATATTGAAATGCTTTTTGCATGCTTAAAAATACATTTATAAATGCATTGCAGTCAATATTAAAAATACATTTGCATTTTGACATGTATCTTTAAATGATTAGGCCTACATTAGCGCTTTATACAAAGTCATTAAATGATACGTTTTACTATATGGGATGCCATTTTATATATTTTTTTATTTATTGACATTAAATAAAAATGGATTTGCTCTATTATTTATCAGCATTGGCAACGTAACACATAGCAGTTTCGGAGCAAATCCTTCAAACCATCGCTTTTGTGCATTTTGTAAATTTTCGATATTTTTCACATGTATAATGTAACCATTTAGGTTTATGTATCGGTATTTGTTATTTATTAAATAAATAAAATAATGCCATGCAGGTGGAAATTCACACGAAAATTTCCCATGTATACGTAATGGCAGCAAAAATACAAAAAAATAAATCAATATCATTAAACATTATATATCTGGAAAAGGGATTTATTTTATATATATTCTGCAAAAAAAATTGCTGATTTTTTAAAAACTTCCACCAGGGGAAGTGCATAGTGCATTTTAGCATGTATTTACTGAGTTATTAAGGAAATTAACACAAATTTTATGACCATGCTATTCGTGCAGGGCAAAAAGTGGTCAATAGATGGCGCCACACGCATAGCTCATTTGCATAGTAGTGTTGCAAAAAGTGGCCAATAGATGGCAGTTTTTGAGACGTGTCTCTGCATAGGGGCCTCATACTGCTGATGTGCACGAGACTCATACGTGGGCATTCTCCAGAAAATGGCTTAAAGGGACAGTCCCACCTTACCTCAAGCATTTTTTTGCAAGAAAGAGAGGGAAAAACCCCGGCACGCAGCGCCATTCTGCCTGGGTGGAGGAATAATTATAAAAATGGCGACTATCCTCTTTTTTTTAGGAAACATCATGATTTCTGAATTACAGTAAGATGAACTGCCCTTCTTTATTATTACCCTTCATAATCTTAAGATCCATTTGTCACAAAGTGGGACAGTCCCTTTAATTTTGCACGTGCAAGCCTCGTGCTCAAAATAACTTGCTAAAAAGTCAGACTTTTCCTTTAAAAATGGGTGTAAACATAAATAAACAGAATTTTAAAATTTTCCTTTAAAAAATTGGGGTGAATGGGGGATGCCCCCTACACAGTGGTTTTTTATTTCACAAAAAGGCAGCCATATTGTAATCCAACAAAAGACTGTATTATACACATTTAATGCATTTTAAAGTATAACATTTCTTCTTAAAAAAAAAACATGTAGGCCTATGTTTAAAGAATGGCATCTTTATGTTCACACGTCATGCTTGCTTCACTGACCTCACGAATGCGTTTATATAAAATGTCCAAATATTTCAAAATGTTACACACTATAGCTTACATCCTCAACCATTTTTTGACAGTTTGTTCTTTTATTGTTATACTTATTTGCACCCAAAGTCAATGAGAACTATCCAAGAAAAATGGCGCCATGAATTCTTTAAACCAGAAAAAAAATGGTTAATAGCTAACTATTAATGTAACTAATTTATGACGTCATTTTATATAAATTTCATTTTTTTTGTAAAATAGAATTGACTGTATATTTTATTTTAAAGTCAAGATTTAAAAAAAAAATAGCTGTTCTAAAAATAAATGATTCAAGTTTGATATATACAGCCCATGTTTAAAATAAAGTAGGGCTGGTTAAGCCGTTCAGCTGATCAGTAAGTCATTTGAAAAATTAATTTTAAAAAATATATTAAAATCCAGGTATTGGACTTGGTCACCCTGCTCATTTGATCAGAATTACGCATGAAAAATAAAAATTAAAAGATATTAAAATCTATGTTGAAAGTAGCTGGTCACACAGTTCAGCTGATCAGAAACACTTCTAAGAAATAAATAACAAAACCTAACAGCATCTAGGTAGAGCCTAGCTGGTCACACTTCTCAATTGATAAGAAATGTTAAAAGATATTAAAATCACCGTATAGGTAGCTGGTCACACTGCTCAGCTGATCAGAAACACATTTAAGAAATACATAATAAAAATTATCAGCATCTTCTAGGTAAAGGGTCTATAATAGGTAGACCTAGTTGGTCACACTGCTCAATTAATAAGAAACACAGGCAAAAATTAATACAAAATATTAAAATCTAGATATAGCTATCTAGTCACACTAGTCACTTGATCAGAAACAAGAGTAAAAAATAAATGTTAAAAATCTATTGAAATCTAGATAGGTATAGCTGGTCACACTGCTCAGCAAATCAGACACACATTTAAAATAAATCAAACTTTTAATATTAAAATGGAGGTAGGTCTATATAGATAGCTGGTCACCCTGCTCGGTTAATAAGAAACACGTGTGAAAAAAGTGTTACAAAAATTAAAATTTAGGTATAGAGAACCGGTCACACTGTTTATTTGCCCTGAACATGCAAATGCAATATAGGCATATTTAATGTAGGCCTACTGAATAGCATTTGTTATTATTATTAATTATTATAAAACCCCTTTATTAAATTTCCCTTACTTTCTTTGCTATTTTGTGATTATTCCTGACTTAAATTCCAGTTCAGAAATTATGCACAAACCCAGCAAGCAATATACTGAAACAGGTGCAATTTAGAAAACACCACAACGTCACGCATTCACGTCAACTGCACTTCACTTAGCAAAGTGCATTCCAAGAAACCCAAAACTCATTACATTTCTGGCAACCTGGCGAGTAGCACTGCAACAATCAACTGCATTATGGTTCTAGAGTCAAGTTATGATAAGGTCATTCTCCTCTGACCCCCAATTTTGGGGGAATGGGGGTTCCTCGGGGGTCCATCGTTTGGTCCAATATTAGCGTAAAATTCATTTCCAAACCAATTGTTCGATTTTCCAATAATGATTTGCAGCTTTTTTTTTCGGCTCGGGGGTCAATCCATTACGTGCGTATTTTGGGCTTGTCACGGTCACGTGTTGCGATGCGACCAATGGGATGTTCGGGTGTCACGGCGCGCATGCACACCTGATCTCCCGCCGCGTGACACCCCGTGCGCGCACGTTTGCTCGTTTGCCACCCGTGGCGCTGCCATATTGTTACGGCGCTCCGTTGCTGCGAAAATGATTAGGAGCGCCGCGGACGTGCACGCGCGGCGCTGGAGCCAGGGGTTAATTCGTGGCTCGGAAACGAAATTAACCAGTTAATTTCTGCTTATTTAAACCCTGTCACGTGGGCTACGGCGCTATCCTAATTGAATGTCACTGAAACTGAAATAACTTTGACATACCAATTCAGGTTGGAGGCATGACTGGACAAAGTTTCAAGACAGACTGACAACCAACAAGATGGAGTGCGCATGCGCAGTGCGAAAGTAATGACTGTGCAAGGTGAAACAAGATAAGAAACAAGTTGAGAAAAAGTTTCGCAAATAATCCATCACATCGCTCTTGAACGCATTCGCAGAAATTATTCAAAGTGACAAAGATGCATTGGTTGTCACGAAGTAAAGGTGGCGCCAGTGTATACTTCCGTTATAATTAGTTATAGTTCATAATTGTTTTGACATCAACCCACGTGGAAAAGTAAAGCATTACAAATACATTTTGAAATAAATTCATGCATTATGGTGCAAGTGCACTGTGCACCTTGCAAAACATATACTCCCATAATGCACCATTTGATGTCAGTTTTTGGATATTTTAGTATGGTCCATGCATTTATAGTTCATCATAGATGGCGCCATACTCAATGGCAATTAACATGGGCCGCCATTTTAGTACGAGCTAAACTGTAGTTGAAATTATTCATCACAGATGGCGCTTTAACTGTTATTATTGTTGTTAAATCTTAAAATGTATTAAAATACTGCATGAAAAAAATTTCACTTTATGCATTTCGAAATGAAGTTAGTGAAATTTCTTGAAAATAACTAAAATGTAAAGGTGCATTTCCATCAACTGTGTAAAATGTTTGCGAATGTTTGCATACTCCATAGTTTTTTGGTGAAGACGTCATTAGGGCGCAGATTACAATTGCTTGCAAACGTTTGTAAATATTTGCCAGAATTTAGTTATTTGTTGCAAAAAACCAAGTTTTTTTGCGAATTCTGTTCATTATTTCAAACTAATCCCCATAAAAAACGGATTTTCGCCAAATGTTACCAAGCAACCATTTGCAAACGTTTGCAAACACTATTAGCCGTTTGCAAACACTATATATAGCAACCATTTGCAAACGTTTGATGAAAATGCACCTTAAGAAAATTAAATTTGTACAGTGGTTCATAGAGAGACCACAATAGGCGTGTTTTAGCGTTATTACCCTGTCGTACGTGGAGTCATCCAGTTTACAAGTAGTTCTTAACTATTATCATAGGATACAAGCGAAATGCTAAAACGCAAAGTTCTTCATTCGATGATTTTCCTGTACGAAGCATCCATAATTTCTGTTACCTCATTTGGTACACCACCTATTTAGGTAGATAACAGGTTGGTTACCCTTTTGGTTACCCAAAACGATAAAACCGCTGGCGTCAACAGTAAAACGCTCAAGGTCCTAACTATGTATCCAAATGGTTACAGGGTAATAGCGCTAAAACTCGCCTAAAGGTACATCAACCAGCAATGAACACATAGTCTATGAGAAATCCAAAGAGTTACAACAAAAATGAACGGATTTACTGACACAATGTGCGTAACGACATACTAGTATACTAATTAACTAAAACAATTAATTAGATGAAAGATAAAAGTGTTTTGAAAGCGAGTTTATCGAAAAGTGAAAGCACGAATTCCAGGTGGCAATTGGGACGCCAAATGACTGGTCCATTAATTTCGTGACACCCAAAACACCATTAAAATTAGGTTGAATACAACATGAGATGAAATCAACTCTTAAAGTACATGTAGTATATATAATGCCAATATAAAGTGCACAATAGAGCAATAAATGTTGATATGAGAGTGAAAGTGCAAACATCCTGTATATATATTCAAATAGCCGGTACATCACGACCCGTTAATGAAATCTTCCAAAACCAAAAGATGGCTTATCATCAATTAATCCCAATAATAATCCATTGAATAATAATGGATTAATGGGTCATTATAGGGTTGACCCTCGACCGATAACCTCGTTTTCAAAAAGTCAAACTGAATCAAATAAAGAATAATCGTGTGATTTAAACAATATTATAACCATGACAATGTTAATTGAATTCGTAAAACCCACTTACATTGCTTATGTTATTTTTACAGGGTTCATATTAACCTGGAAAGTTAAGGAAATAATATTTTTAAGGAAAGTCAGGGAAAATTCAATAATAGCCAAGAATTAATGTCAGGGAAATTTCATAAATCCTGATTATATGAAGTTCATACTGATCTTGAATGTCAGGGAAAAAGGAATTTCGTTATGGAAAGTCAGGGAAAATAAAAAAGTAACCAAGAAAGTCAGGGAAATTTAATAAGTTCTGCTAATATAGGGTTAATACTGGCCTGGAAAAACTGGGAAAAATAAATTTTGTCAAGGAAAGTCAGGGGAAACCTGAAACCATACATAGTAAAAATATCAGACAAATATAATAAATTCTGATTATACAGGACTAGTATCTGGAAAGTCAGGGGAAATGGAATTTTGTCATGGAAAGTCAGGGAAAACTGGAAACCATATATAGTAAAAATGTCAGGCAAATATAATAAATTCTGATTATAAAAGCTAGGTTAGTATCTGGAAAGTCAGGGGAAATGGAATTTTGTCATGGAAAGTTAGGAAAAGAATTTTTTTCAAGGAAAGTCCGGGAAATAACAAAAACCGTCAAGAAGTTCAGATTAATTTAATAAATTCTGATTATTTGAAATTCATACTAATTTTTAAGGTCAGAGAAAATGGAATTTTTCATGGAAAGTCAGGGAAAATACAAAAACAGCTATGAAAATGCATGTCAGGTAAATTTACTATATAGGTTCCGATTATATACAGGGTTATTTCTGACCTGGAATGTCAGAAAAAAAAAGGAATTTTGCCATGGAACATCAGGGAAAATACAAAATAGCCATGAAAGTCAGGAAAATTTAATCCATTCTAATTATAAAGTTTCATACTGACTCGGAAAGTCAGGGATAGAAATTTTGACAAGGAAAATTCAATGATAACCTTAAGTGTCAGGGAAATTTAATAAATTCTGACTATATGCGAAGTTATTATTAATATGAAAAGTCATTAAAAAATTAATTTTGCCAAATAAAGTCAGGAAAAATTAATAAAATGTGATTATACGAAATTATAATAACCTGGAAAGTCAGAAATCAGGGAAGGTCAGGAAAATTTAATATATTTTGATTATATATGGGTCACCCAGAGCTGGAAAATTATGATGAGGTTGGTTTTGGCGCAGGAAAAGTCAAGAAAAAATAGTGTTTTTGTCAGGGAAAGTCATGAAATTCTTGTGAAATTCATTATGACCTTTGGGTCATCATACCAATGTAGGCTAGGCCAAATATTTTCATCAAAATGTCCGAAATGTCGTGGGTTGAAATGGTATGGGTTACCTTTACCCCTAATCTACCCTTAGTTCTTAGTTTTGATAAAGATCATCATTCCAAATGCAATGTTGGTTAGTACTTCAAACACGAATTTCAAAAACCATAATGGGCGTAACTATAGCATTATATTCCTCTTTGAAAAATGTTTTTAATTTAAAAAGTTTACCATTTTCCAAACTGTCGGCAATATTCCATTCATTTTTTTATTATACAGTATATATGTGTTTGACGTCACAGGACTGAACCACGTTACCACTTATCAATGGTTTAATTCCCAAGTGGCGAATAAAGCCAATTTGTCAAAAATGAGATAATTGTACCATTGTGCTCCTGGAAGTAATGAACCTTAAAGTTGAACAAATTAATTTAAGGGGGCTGTCCACACTTTTAAAAAATGCATGCTCCTATGGGAATCTCCATGTTTAGTAAAAGTACAATTAAATTAATCAATAATGGCTAAACATAAATTGACGGGGTTTCATTTTTTATGAAGGACAATTAAATTTACTAAAACGTGATGCATTCTTTTTTGTTTATTTGCCCCGTGAGCCGTACAATCGGGCAAAATGTGCCGAAAAACTCGGCGGTAAACTTTGAACTTCGATAAGTATATATAGATAAATATAGAATGCACATAATAACGAAATCGATCTTAGACATTTTGTAGTAAATTGAATAAGCTTTCCAAAAAATCAAACCACATCGTTATCCGTTCGGCCAATATTGAGATCCGTTCAATTTTGGGAAAAATTTCCCGTCTACGTAAAATAGCATGGAAAATGGAACGGTCAACTTTGAAAATTGATAACTACATTCAGAATGCACGTGACGTCATAATCATCCAACAACTTTTAGTAAAATTAATAATCTTTAATAAAAATCAAACCCCATCGTTGAACTTTTACCCGTTCTTGAGTTAGAACAGT
>JAQIXP010005810.1:0-10100 GCA_034700285.1 Proteroiulus fuscus
TTTATAATGTTTTTTATATAGTTGAGCAAATAATTTTTTTTATAGTTGAGCACCGAATGGTGCTCGGTCTCGATATTAGTCAATAATTTTGATTGTATTGGCATTTTCATTGGCTGGGGCCTTCTACATTTTTAAAGTCTAAATTAATGCGATACTGTTCAAAGGAGCTTGTTCAAAGTAAGTGTGAACAGGATCAGTTATGGTATTTCGATCACTTTTAAGGTGCATCCACACTATATCACAAAACATCGTTATATAACGAAATTGGTTATAAGTTTTTAGTTCAACTTGTTATATAACGGCATATATGGATGATATACCAAGAAAAATGTTAAATGACTTAATGTTATACAACTTTCTTCTCTTTTTTTGTAACAAGTTGTATAACTTTGCTACATAACACATTTTGCGATATAGAATGAACACACCTTTACTTAACAGTCCCAATGGACATGTCAATATGACCAGCTTAATTTGCATTACTGGTGAAAATATTGGATCAAAATCTCCAATATACCAGTAAGTATATGTCTTCAAGTACCATGATACCAATAGCTCTGATTACACTGGTCTGATAACATGCATATTTCCATTTTTCAAAAATACTTGTTTTTCTTTATGGACATTTTCACTGGGGAAGATGAACAGTTCAAATATAAAGAGTAAGGAATTTGTGAAATTTTGAGAAAATTTTGTATTTTTCTTGTTACTTCAAACAAAATAAGTGGTACTTCAAAGTATAAAATAATTAAAACTTGCACCTAAAATGAACGTTTTATTTTAAGGGTATGATTTTACTTTTCATTATAAGATAGTATCATCATATGAGCCATGTTTTAAGAGATTTTGTAATGTATATATGTCATTTTTTAACAATTCACTGGTATTTTGAACAGTGCATTAGTGAATATTTGATATTTTAAATAACTTTATAAGGAATTAAGAGATTATCTAAATTGTACTCACTTTGAAATGTGATGGATTTTTCTCCAGCCGTCTGTTTTTTATATATTTCTGCCAAGTAAACATCGATGAAATCTCTCGGACTTTCCTCCTTGAACGTCTTGATGTGGTCATCGATCATGTCTTCAATGAAACTCGTAATGATTTTGTTGTGTTTGTAAAAAGATTGCAGTCTACTTTTGATGGTGGGGAAATGCTTCATAAATGGCATAAATTGTAAAATGCTGGTATTTGATGCATATCTTAATACGATGTGAACAGCTTCTTTCAATTCAAAGTACTTTTTATCATCAGACTCCATCCTTTTGCCTAAATCAAATGAAATTCTGAGTTGCTGAGAATTTCGTGTAACATTTATATGAATTATATGATCAAAGGTATCAAAAATATATTACTTCCAGCAATGGTCCAAATTATGTTGAAAAAGGACAAAAAAACTATATCGTTGGCTTGTATTTTAGCATTTGATCTTGCTTTCAAATGGTCCAGAAGTTTTACAATTTCTTCCTTGATTAAGCCTTCCATCGAGGTTTTTGCAAATCCAAACGATCTTAAAGTCTGCCATGTGAAGTCTCGTTTTTCTTTCCATACAGGACCATAACAGCTAGCAATGTCTGCAATTAGAAATTATGGAGAAAAATTCTCAAGTATTTTTATATTTTTGAAAAAAAATTCTAATATTCCTATATTTTGAAAAAACAAAATTAATATAATATCTGGTAAAGTATTCTTCCTATAAACCTGGAATGACTGGAAAATCTAGAATTGTCAGGGACGTTGAGGCAACATGGAAAGTCAGGGAAAAGCAGGGGAAAATTTCCAATTTGATTATAAAAGTCAGGAAAATTGATCTTCAGCCAAACACCAGCCTAAATTTTAATTGTATGGAATATTCCTTACAGATTTAAAATAAAATATTTAGCAATATACATGCAGTTATAATGTAATTTTGTTACTTGTAAACATGCAGGTATTTTTATTTTTACTTTTTATACTCTTATATTTGTAAAAGTCAGGGAAATTTTGTAAGAAACCTTGAATAGCCTGAGTATTTTAGAACTTTTTTCTGGGGAAACCATATTGTATTTATAGAAAATTGACGTATATAAATTAATGTTCAGTATTTTCGATATTGGGCTTTTTTATTGTGCCCTGTTGGAGACATTGTGTTGGTTTTTTTCGGGGAAACGTAACTTGATTGACTAGTTAATCAGATTAAATTACCAGCTTAGTAAAGTGAGTTAACCCTATATTACTTGAATTTCCTGAGTACTCAGCATAACTAACTCTATACTAACTATCACTGTTTAAAATTTTTTGGACCTTAGTCTTTTAACCAAGTTACCTAACTCGATTAATCAACTTGACTGGTGAATGTCCTTACTCATTTAACCAAGTTAGATTACTCAATTAACAAACGTATTTAATTTTGTTTTCAGATCGTGTTTCAAGTAGATGTATATGCTGAATCTTGTTTTTGAATACTATGTTGGTAAGTGTATGCTTTTTTAGTTTCTATGTATATTGAAAACACATTTCTAAACTCTGACATTAGGTTATAACATGCAGATGTTCATAAACACCTTGAGGGCAAATGATGTTTGCTATAACTAGTAAACAGTTTAAACTCCATGCAGGCAACCATCTTGTTTTTCATTGAGTAATGGTAGACCTAGCTACTTCAAAGCAAACAACCATTTTGTTTTTCATTGAGTAATGGTATAGACCTACTTCAATGCAGACAGCCATCTTGCTTTTCATTGAGTGATGGTATAGACCTATACTTCAATGCAAGCAACAATCTATGTTATAACATGTGGCTAATTCGCTACTTGTGCTCATTCTTTTGTTGGCCATCATTGAGCCAAAACGAGGCTTACCTTTGACAACGCCAACAAGCTCATTGAGGGGAACAAGTTCTCCCAACAGGAACTTTAGAAAGGATTTTGTCACAATATTAACAAACGATTGCAGTTTATCTGTTTAAAAATACATTGTATATTTGGCTTGGGTGTCAATTTATATATATAGTTATGGCGGTTAACCATTCTAATCATTAATTAATTCGATATTATCGGAAAACAACTTCGATAGCCTTGCATATTAAATTATGTCGGTTTTTCAAAGTCTGAATATTTGAGATTAAAATATATGCCGACAAATGTAATGCCTTGTAAATCGCATAATCATATTTTGACCCAGTTTAAAGTCTGCATGTATGTATACAGTATATGTAGTAATTATGTCCAAAATAACTTTTGTGTGTTTAATTTTCTGCAAATACTAGTTAAAATTTTTGTTTTTGATAAGAGATGAGGCCTATAAAATTTAGACTGTTTTTTTGATTATTTTTCATGCAAATGTAATCTGATTAAGGTAGTTTTCCAATACAAATATGCACATGTCTGCAGAAATTATTATTTTTTTTTTTTTACATTTTTTAAAAAAATTGAATTTGCCATTTGTGAGGCGACTGTCTAACTTTGAAAGAAAAGTGCTTGGCATCAAAATTCATTAATCTGATTATTTTGTTAAATATAGAATATAGAGGTGTCATTAAATGGAATTGGTTATACATTTAGGAAAGCATTAACCAATAAAATTCTTTATAAAATATATTTTGTAGAACGGGACATATTTCTGTAAAATGCATATATTAAATTTACTGCAGAATTTCGTTATCAAAAATGCAGAAATACATTTTCTGTAGAAATAAGTGTAACCATTTATAACTTGTAGGTTAGAACAGTTTACTGTTGGGTAGGCTTCGAGTTTATAGCATGTGTTGGCACCTGGTGGGAAAAGTTTCCCACAGAGTCTGTTGCCACTTGGTGAGTTGCTTTCATAAAAACTAGTGCATATGGTAATTATTTTTAATGGTAAGGCTATAACTTAATTTTAAGATGCATTATTTATTAATCTAAATTGCTTATTTTACCATGCATTAAGATTAAAGGGAAAGTCCCACTTTGAAAGAAGTGAGCTGTAGGAAAAAGAGCATGAAAAATTACAAAATTCATGGAAATTCCAATTTGATTTGAGCCTTACTAATCATTTAATAAAATGCTTTGAATACATGAATTTGGATGAAAATATAAAGCCCAAATAGACACCATTTTACTGATGGCATATAGCACCCTCTACTGGATAAAAGACATTGTCCTAGAGGGCGCCACTAACTTTCAGTGCCTGCTGAAATCTAGAAAAATGGCGCCTAACATTATTTGGCAAGCTTCGTAATTTCTTCAATACTGAAACTCTGCTGCAATTATTGTCACAGCCATAAGTGTGCACAACTTAAATATTACTTGGTACAAAGTGGGACTTTCCCTTTAATGCGTGCATACATAAGATTTCATGAACTGACCTGTTCCACCTCGGACATCTTTAAAGATAAAAGTATCTGGTCTGCCTGAAAAAACTTCTGCTTTCCTAACCACCGTATCTTTCATTGCTTGCCAATCGTTTATAACCACTGCGTATTTGTTTCCAATTTTAACGGAATAAAGGCCGCCATATTTCTTCCCCAATTCCATTAGTTTCACGTGGCTTTTTTGGCCAAGAAATGGCCAGTAGCCCAAGAAGGGAATACCTTCCGGCCCAGGAGGAAAATGTTTAGGTTTGCTTTTAGTTGTCAAAATGTAGAATAGAAAAAATGCAACAGCTATGAGAATTGAAAGAAGCACGTCCATTTTGCTTGGCGCAAGAAAAATATAGTTTTATACTGGATGCTAATAGATTTGACTATTAGACTAAATCACTCTATATGGAAGGTCATTATTGGCGTTTTGTCCACTATTGATAGAGTTTCGTATCTGTAATGTGATAAGCACCGATACGGGGTTAGACTCTGTAACAAACACCGGAATTAATACTTGCTCAAGGATGTTTTATAAGGTTTCACATGTGTTATATGGCGTTGTAAATTTAGTTATGGCAATGGCTGGTCCCTCGGACAGTTATGACAAAATTAAATGAAATTATTATTCATAAACATGTATATTTAAAAATCCCACAGTCAGTTGTGACAATATTGAATTATTGATGTTGTAAAATTAAATTCCTAAACCATTTCAATCGGCAAATGGAACCTGCCAACTCGTATAATTTATATCCAAAGTGTTTTGATATAAACCAAAATTCCTCCAGTAAAATCCTAAACAGCATAGCATCCTAAACTATTAAGTGCATTTAATAGTTACTGAAAGTCAAACAATGCAATAAAACATATAGGGGGGGGGGGGGGGCCTGTTAGAAATTCCTGAGAATGTATCACAAATGGCATTTTTAAAACTTCTACAGCTAAATAGTATTTTCAAATATAGTGCATTAACTATACAGTAACTATGCAGTAACTAACAAACTATATATATGATTCTACCAATTTTTTGCACGCAGGCAAATGTCCTGATGTTTTAGAATAGAATATAGTGCATTTTGGCATGTATCTCTGCTTTTAAAAATATATCATACCTAAATTCATTTTGGATTGCTTTTGAGAGTGTTATTTTATTATATTTCGGTATATGGATGCAAAGAAAATGTGTTTCAAAAAAGATAAATTGCCTAATTTCATGCAGTTTTTTTCATTGGCTTCTTAATCTTAAAGGAACAGTCTCACATTGTAACTGAAATGGTCCCAGTTTCCTGTTATGTAGTAACTCCCTCTAGCGCCTATTTCAAGGTAAAAGGCATGTACCTATATAACTATTCCATAGCGGAAAGGGGAAGCAAAATTGCTTATAACCGTGATATACGGTGAAATGTAGCCTTTTGCATGTCTTTTGAAAATGTGATTTCTGAAAAATGAGATGTCTGCTGAAAATATTAATATCAATGCCCTTTTCAAATATTGTTTTCTTTATGTATAAAAAAAACACTTGTTACAAGGTGAGACTTGCCCCAAATTCCAAAAGATGACAACATACACATAATTTTTAAATTCGAGTGTATACAGATCCAATAGACTATGAACTTGTAGAAATTTCTTAAACATTCATTTGCTACATTAAAGTGAGCAATCATGCAAGGCAGTCAATCTTGGACTGATTGCCCCTTGTCAGGGGCATACTGGAAGCATTAACTGTATATGACTAGTTTGCATACCAACAAAGCAGATGAGTACCATCTGCCCATCTACCATCCCAGATGTGGGATAACCCCCCCTACCAAATGGCACCATTATATGCTGATCGTAGGGTACTGAATTGAGTTGAATTGAATTGAGTATATTGCGACATTACTTCTAAAGGCCAATGGCCACCTTATATTTTGGATGGCACAAATAATACAATACAAAAATTAGTTTAAATAACTGTAATCTTAATGAGCAAATCATTAAGATGGTATATAGGTAAAGCAAATCAACGAGTGAGCTTTGTTTGAACAATATTTATAAATTGTCCTGCATGCTATATAAATAGTTAAAGAATCATGTTATAAAGGATATGCAATAGCAATGAACTTGTTTGACCATTTATGGTGACATATGAATGGAATGATATATGGATTAGATTGTTTTATTTAAAAAAGTTGAAAGTGAAAACATTGACCATGGTATCCTTTACAAAAGTAATCCTATATGTCAGTACAAAGAATAGAGATAATTGTTGAAATGCCATACTCACAATATCAATCATTTTCCCCAAATGTAAAATAATGCTTCAATTTTTTTTGTAAATTATTATATTTATTTATAATTATGTGCTTGATTATAGAGGACGTGGACATCCCACTGCCAAAGCTAATTACTATAAAGCACTTGCAAAATTGAGCTAAAACATGGTTTACAAGTAAAACTGATAATTCATATTTATTACGTCAAAATTACATTTAGGTTATACATATATGCAAATTTTTGTAAAATACCACTTGTGTTATATGTATGTGTAAAAAGATGAGTAAAGTATCGCCGAAAGCACATGATAACCAAGATTACAGGAATTATTGAAAATGAAAAATACATTTGGATAATATTTTAAAATACTATTCAATTTTGATGGTAGCCAAAAAATGGTTTGGAAAAACGATAATCACTTTGATGTATTATTTCTGAATTTAATCTAAATTTTAAATTATTGTCAAATTTAATTTCAAACATTTAGGCATGAAAATAATGTTTTTTAAAAGTTATTTTTCACACCTTATATAAGCATTTGAGTATAATTGAGGGCCTGCATTGCAGGCATATTTAGTAAATAAAAATATCCAAAAACTCATAAAAGACTCTTACTATATTCATCCAAAAAAGTTATAAAAAGTCGTATTTTTGGACTTGAGCAGCCAGTAAAATTTCAGGGAATGAGGTTGCAGATTTGACTATAGGCCTATAGTGATACCGAGCAAAAGAACGGCGTAAATATCCCAATGCTGGCAATTACAAGTCAATGGAAATTTACGCCATTCTTTTGCTTGGTTTCATTATAGTATGTAATTGCAATCCAGAGAACAAGGTCATGCAGATAACCTGGTTTCAGGTCTACTTGTTAGTTTTATGATTAGATGATTTCTTTGGTTCACCCTTGTGTTGCACAGGGTCTTCAGTCAGCTAATCATATCATCGTCCACAATAGGCACCTAGCGGCCACGAGGTCAACTTACTTAGATGGCATATCAGTACAATCATATTTTACAGGCAGTGCACATCAGCTCCAGTTTTCTGTGTGCTTTCATTATTTGTTGTCAGTAATTGACTTTGTGATCGCTAGGTGTCTTATGACCTAAGTTTCAACTGACTGTAGTTGCTAGATGCATGCATGCATGTGTAATAACAAACCTGCCTAATTTCGGTACTTGATGAAGCAGTTGAAAGCGTGTGGCCTTAAAGTTAGTCCAACGATTGGCTGGAAGGAGGGTAGAGGTTCACCAGTCACCAATTCAAATGTAAATTGGTGCAGCACTGATGTTACAAATAGATACAGTTCCATTCTTGCTAGGGCTTCACCAACACAAATACGGCGACCTAAAATATTGGAAAATGTCTGTCAAATATTGAAGGTTCAAAACAACTATCCTGTAAGGTTATGCATTTTTAACATAGCCCATGGGTAAAAGTGGCGCATAACTTATGGATGATTTCCCCCAAAGTGTAATGCAGACTGCATGATGCAGTAACGTACTTAAAAGGGAAAGTCCCACTTTGTGACAAATGAACCTTAAAATTAAGATTATTAATAATACAGAAGGTCAGTCTTATTAATAATTGCAGTTCGCCTACCGTAATTCGGAAATCACGATATTTCCAAAAAAGATGATAGGGGCAATTTTTATAATAGTCCCCCACCCAGGCAGGATGGCGCTGCGTGCAAGGGGGGGGGGAGGAAGAAGGTTAAAGTTGGCTTCACTTTATCACAATGGAATAGTTTTGTGCATTCTCGGTTACGCGAAAACTGTATACACCATCAAGTTTATTACTAGAGGGATTGACAAAATGACTTCCAACATGGCTACTATCAACCATCGAGATTTTTGTCCACATTGGCATGTTTCAAAATTAATAACTATGAAATGGTAATTACAAATTAAATTTCAATTTCTAAGCTCTTCTTGTTTTTGTCCCTTCTTTCTTGCAAACAATTCTTGATGTAAGGTGGGACTGTCCCTTTAAATAAGCAGACTCACCTGTTGAAAATGGAATCAAGTACTCTGGTTTCTCAATCTCTCCTTTATCATTCAAAAATCTCTCCGGTCGGAAATTCTCGGGGTCACCCCAGTAGTCGGGGTCGTTGTGCACTGCCCAAATGTTGGCCAACACGTGAGTATCTTTTGGTACCGTGAAACCACACACTTTGGTGGTGGTGTAGCAGCAATGAGGAAAACCTAATGGAGCAATGGTAGCATAGCGTTGAACTTCCAACAATACTGCTTCCGTGTAGGGCAGACTGAAAAAATACAATAATAGTAACCAATTTGCAATTTAGTTTGGAATTTTGGACACTTTGTCAGTGTATCTACTTACTTGACGTGATCTGCCCATGTAGGCAAGCGGCTTCTGCCTATGACTCTGTCCATCTCTTCCTGCATTTTCTTCTGAATTTTTGGCCACGAAGCAATGTACAGCATTGCCCAGGTTATTGTGTTATTGCCTGTGAAGATTGATTTGATTTTGTTCAGCTTACAGTCAGAAGGATATTAACAGTAAATACTTAAACAGGAGATTCGTGTAACTTGGAACTGTTATATAGTTTATTTTGTTCTAAGTTTGAAAAAATATTGGCAAAAGAATGTACCTGTGTCAACACCACCATTGAAGAAATTGTACATGATGCCTCTGAGATATTTTCCTGTAAATAAATAAGTAAAATCAATTGTTAGATTTTTGTTATTGGAGTTTGTAGCAACATATTGCTACTGTTCATTTTTCAAAGGAAAGCTAATGCTAATGTGCATTTTTCAAAGGAAAACTATTGCTACTGCTCATTTTTCAAAGGAAAAATATTGCTACTGTTCATTTTTCAAAGGAAAGCTATTGCTACTGTTCATTTTTCAAAGGAAAACTATTGCTACTGTTCATTTTCTAAAGGAATTAACTATTGCTATTGTTCATTTTTCAAAGGAAAACTATTGTTACTAACAATTTTTCAAAGGAAAACATTTGATACTGTTCATTTTTCAAAGGAAAACTATTGCTACTGTTTATTTTTCAAAGGAAAAATATTGCTGCTGTTCATTTTTCAAAGGAAAACTATTGCTACTGTTCATTTTTTAAAGGAAAACTATTGCTACTGTTCATTTTCCAAGGAAAACTATTGCTACTGTTCATTTTTTAAAGGAAAACTATTGCTACTGTTCATTTTCAAAGGAAAACTATTGCTACTGTTCATTTTTCAAAGGAAAACTATTGCTATTGTTCATTTTTCAAAGGAAAACTATTGCTACTGTTCATTTTTCAAAGGAAAACTATTGCTACTGTTCATTTTTCAAAGGAAAACTATTGCTACTGTTTATTTTTCAAAGGAAAACTATTGCTACCGTTCATTTTTCAAAGGAAAGCTATTGCTATTGTTCATTTTTCAAAGGAAAACTATTGTTACTAACAATTTTTCAAAGGAAAACATTTGCTACTGTTCATTTTTCAAAGGAAAACTATTGCTACTGTTTATTTTTCAAAGGAAAAATATTGCTGCTGTTCATTTTTC
>JAQIXP010005811.1:0-10099 GCA_034700285.1 Proteroiulus fuscus
CGTCATTTGGGGGGGGGGGGCATTTGCCCCCCCCCCCCCGGCTTTCTGACATATACTAAATAAACTGGCAAAATAGGCAATATTAGTGAATTTTAGCCCATTTTTAAGTGTTTTTGAGCAAAAAAAAGTCGCCTGCGGTGCATTTTTTGTCAATTTTGTAGCTGTTAAGAACAAAAACTTTAAAATTTTCGCCTTTGGCTAAAAATTTTGAACATTTTTTGGGTCTGCAATGTTGAAAAGAGGATAATAGCCTTATTTTATGGCACAAGTTTTAAAATTGTGTTTAAACAGTAAAGTTCAATGGCTCTTCGGTTCCTAATGCATTATACCTACTTAATTTGCCGAGAAATTAATGTTATTTGCAGTGTTAGTGTATAAAACTCATTTAAAATACTGTTACTTGGTCTACAAGTCGGGGAATATTTATTTTTGTTGGCACAATTCTAAATTATCACTTGATTAAAATAATTTGTTCGCATCCTCCGTAGGTACCGTACATGTGCATCAATTTTCAATTTGAGCTTTGTCCTTAGGCCTACAATTTAATTAAATGTTATTTACTTAAAGAGAATTCGTGTCGTGCATCACTTTTAATCGACTGGCGTGGTTTCAGTCAGGGATAAACCTGGGAATTTCATTTTAAAAATATTCTGGGGAATCCTGATGTTTTATAGTCATGGAGTTTTTTTTTGCAAACTTTAGGTTTTCCTGCTGGCCAATGCTCCAATTTTTAGTTTTACAAACTAGTCAGTGCCACATACATTGAGAATATTTGTAGTACAAAAATTTTTCAATTAATGGGGTCCACGGTGTAGATGGGGTCTAAATGTTGCCACCAGCCTTGACATTTTTTGCTTTCAGTTTTTGTTATTTTCAATTTTCATGACTGAACCGTAGCTCCTTGAACAAGATAATCCCTGACATTATTTCAATTTACTAAACTCTTTTGACTAACATATTAATCTGCTGACTATCAATGTTAGGGAGAATAATGATTTAGGCCTACTTAATTTGTGTAAATCCTTAAGGAATTATTTGTCCCGATTGACAGTTTGCAACGGTTAATAACAAGTAGGGCGGATGCCCACACATGGTATTCCACAAATGTTTCGTAATTTACGAACCTTCAAACCAGAAAATAATTCAATCATCGATCCACTCGTAATGGGGCTATTGCACGTGTTTTTTTAAAAATGTATTTTAGAAAGTTTAAAAAAAAAAATGCGTGATTGCATCCATAAACAGTTTGTTTCCCCTTTAGGAATAGGCGTAAAATCACGTAATAACCCTTTGGTTTTTCTCTCTCGTCTTCTAACTAGGACTACGTTTTAATCTGAAGGGAGTGCAGTCTCGTTTTTGGTTCAGCCAAACATGGGGGAAAAGCGGGGAATGAAAGCTTTGGAGGCATGGTGTCGGAAAGTGACCCACGGCTATCGGGACGTTAAAATAAATAACATGACAACGGCGTGGAGAGATGGCTTAGCCTTTTGTGCAATAATACATCACTTTCAGCCGGATCTAATGTGAGTAGAGTTTGGGAAAACAATCGGCTTTCGACGTTTCATTTACTTTATGTACGTTTGTTTATCAATGATGCGATGATTTTTTTTTTGCTTGCAGTGATTATGAGTCCTTATCCAAGGAAAATATATTTCATAACAATGATTTGGTAAATATCCGATTATTCTCGCAATTTATTTTTTTACACCCTCATGACAATAAATCAAGATTCTTTGACGAAACTGGCGATTTTCCGAGCAATAATTGCGATTAATTTTGCAAAACTCGTACTTTTGGACAAATGAAATTTGCAAAATTGCGCGATTATGATTTCGATACCAAACTCCCAAATTTGATGGAATCGTGATAGGCCTAATTGCCTAATTGTGATTTCGGGAAACACAATTTTAATACAGAAATCCATGCATTGATGAAATCATAGTTAAAAATCATACTATTGACAAAATTGTGATTTTCGAATGGTGATTTTGAGACTGAAATGTAATCTTTTAATGTCCAACACTCACAATTTGAACTACATGTACTGTAGATTATAAAGTTGGCCTTTTTTTTATGAAAAAGTCTCGATTGAGATACGGGTCTGTAATTCGCTGCCATTACATGCAATTGTTTATTTTTCGTTGCCAATTTGGGTAGGCTTTCAGCATGGCCGAACGTCTGGGCATTCCGGCCCTATTGGATGCCGAAGACATGGTCAATTATAAAGTGCCGGATAAATTGA
This sequence comes from Proteroiulus fuscus, assembly GCA_034700285.1. Lineage (NCBI taxonomy): Eukaryota > Metazoa > Arthropoda > Diplopoda > Julida > Blaniulidae > Proteroiulus > Proteroiulus fuscus. Next base: position 2,243 of record JAQIXP010005811.1, read on the forward strand.
GCATCCTTACGTATGTCTCACAACTGTATCAGCACTTCCACAGTTTGGAAAGTGAGTTATTGTCTCGACTCTTCTATTCGATGAATTTCACGCTTATGTCGTCTTCTACTAAAATGAAAAATAAGGAAAGTAGTTTAGGTTAAAAACGTTTTGTATTCTCTTCAATAGCTCCATCTCCTGCCAAACGCGCTCTAGAGGAAGAAAATGATCAAGTAGCCGAAGCCAACGAATCTCGTGAAAAGGTGAGTTCACTCTGCATTTCTGCATTTCTCATCCCATTCTCTGAGCTTTCACTGTTAATGTAATCGATCGAGAGGGCTGCTAGATCCCCGTTGCGTGTATTTTTATTCATTCTTTCTTAAATTTTTGGGGAAAATGGGATGTTCAACTGTTTGCAAAACCCAGTTAGTTTACAAATTTTTTTTTTTTTAAATTGCATTTCCTAGCTTTTGACATTTGTCAGAATGCTTTCGGGAATCTGCTTCTTCTTTCAAACGCTGTTTCTTACTTTCAAACGTGTCTCTCTCCGCATCATTTTATATAAATTATACGAGAGGGAGTGACTAGCAGTGCGATTTCGCCGTCAAATTGGCGTCATTTTCCAACTTTTAATAACTGCTCGGCATACAAAAATCTAAACTTCTAACATTTCCACTGCAACCTCATCTTTCTTCTATAGCTGCTACTTTTTAACCTATTCGTTTTGTAGTCTGGTCATTATATTTCAACTCCACATAAGGGATCATCCACAAATCACGTGAAGCCTAGCTTCTACTGTTCCAATTAGTTGGCACTGGATTAGCCGTAACTTACGGCATAATTTGACCCTAGCGGCAAGAGAGGAGGCTAAAAGGAGACTAAAGGTTTAGTCTGGTTGCCTGCTTTTTCTGTTTTGGATCCAATTGCTGATGAAGATTTGCTCGTTTATTTTCCATAGCTCTTTTGGTTAAAATTAGTCTTGACCTACAGTGATATTTTTGGGATGTTTGATGAAACCACGTGATGTAGATACACAAATTAATTAGAAACAATCTAGGTTTTTTTTTCTTAAAATGTAGATTTGGCTTAAAAATCGTGTTTTTCAAAGATTTTCCACGCTGCAATCTGGATTTCAATCTTCAATCTTAAATCACAGTTTTGGCAAATTCTGGATTTGTAAAATCACGATTCTATAAGATTTTTAATTTCCGGTCTAACAATTATAATTCCAAAATCACTATTTTGTCAAAAATCATGATTTTGAATAACTAAACAAGATTTGTAAATAATCTCGATTCCCATTCATTCTTTCCCCCCCCCCCCTTCCCTTAAATACTCTACATTAAATTTTTTAGGGGGAGATTCCTGAAAATTTACATTGTTTTATAGAATGCATTGAAAATTTGGTATTTGCAACATTTATTTAAGTTTTAATCTTGGTCCAATGATGACCTCCTATTGCAAAATGCCTCAAGAATTGCAGGAAAAAAATTAGTAGAGATGGACGGGGTCTCGGATTAATAACACCGAATCTCACAATCGAGAGCGGTTTTGTCTCACAGGATTTGTGGTTGAATCCTGAACTTGAAATAATGACCGAGTAATTCTTATTAAATGAGTATTATTAATATGACTAAGAAATTTAGTAAGTGTATGTTGAAAGTGCAAAACGAGAATGTTCTTTTACTAGTTATTTTTTAATATTGATAAAATTTAGCATGAATGTCGTGGGGTTTCTGAGTTGGAGCATTTGTGCATGCCTTTTGCCGACATAACCGTAACAAGTAGAGCTCTGTTTATGCCTGATTGTTTGAATTTCTCTCCTTTTTATTCGGACTTGGCCATTTATATAAATGGCTGGTGCAATACAAGCATTAGTGATTAGAAAAGGGTTAAAAGGAGTGATGCGCAATTGGTCGTTCCTCCTCATTGAAAATATAAGGACAGTTATGGGTGCAAGTTTTAGTTCTTTACTGTGGTGAAGTTAGACATAGAATTCTATAACTTTTTTTTCCATCTAATCCGCATGTTTGCTCTGTAAATCTCAATCTGTCATTTTGGAAACACTTTTTTTTTTCCTTTTTAAAATATCTTGGTGAGAAGCTTAACTTTTTTTTTGCGTTTTAACCCCTTTTGTTTATTTTTTGGCCTCTTCCTCTCCTGTCACCCATTTTGTGTCCACCCAGGGTATAAATGGCCAGTCCATCACTTCAGAATTAAATCTGTTAAGTTTTTAAGAACAGGTACGTGTTTTGCTCGTTTTGTTTTGCTTTGCATTGCTTTTTTTTCGTCACGAGTGATTTTTATGATTTGAGAATTGATTTCCCGTGTTTTTAACCGTTGTTCGCTGTTGATGGTTGCAGCTGAGTTTACTTTGTACACGCATTGATTAGTATATTAGAATAGTATGTTGTAATTGATGCCCATTCATTTTATGCATGTCTAGAAATTACTATTATTATTGAAATCCGTATACCTAGGGTTTAATTTTTTCTCCAATTACTATGTGTGCTTATATTTGGACAGGTGTAGATTCAAATTGCATTTAGAAGTAGCAGTGGCGCCTTTTTATTTTCTTTTTTTGAGGTGGTTGGGCAAGAATTGAGTAGAAGGTGCACGACCCCCCCAAACTATAAAACATGTGATTGACTCCCAAGCCTATTTCTTCCCCCACCAAACGAAAAAAGTTCAACTTGTGCCACTGAGAATTAGTTTTTCGGCAGCAAGTAATATAGTGATGTCCTTTTACTGCTCCGTAATTCATTACGTATTCTTCATCACTGTCTGTATTAATTCTTTAGCGTTTAGCTTCAGACGTACCATTAGCCACAGCCGCCACGCCTTCCCATCCTCGTACGGACGTCTGCCAAGCGTGTAAAAATCGCGTTTACATTTTAGAAAGACTTATTGTAGATAACAAACTGTATCATAGAACTTGCTTCAAGTGTCTTAAGTGCCGGACGGTGCTCAGTCCTGGCTCTTATGTGGAATGCGATCAGTCGGATCGATACGAGTGCATCCAGTGTCCTTTGCAAGAAGAGAAATCGGCCAATGGACGGCTAAGTCAAGATGTTCTGAGAAGGTTTTCCGAAACTCAGCGTGCCGAACCTGCCGCCTGCGAATCTCTGATTCGTGCCAAATCGCCGACGGCGACGGGCAAACCCACCCCACCCGAGGAGGAGCCGAAACCGCCGATCATTGCTACTGCGGCCACGCAGGCGAGATTGCAATTCCACGCTAGGAATTTGAGTTCCTCGGAAGTGGAAATACCGATTGCCTCGAAAACTGGGCAAACCCCTCCATTGTCGGTTGTCGATCGGATCCCCAACCTCTCCAATTCTTCGCCTGTGATAGTTTCGTCTTTCAGAGATGCTGTCGTGACTTTGCCCAGTGATATACAAAATAACAATGTCAAAGGACAGTTGGTCAAATCAACCGCAAACGAGGCTTACCAAGGTGCTATTAAACCTGCAATCCCGCAGAAGCCCACGTTGGTCCCGGAACGACCACGTTCCCTCCCCATTCAACGTCCAATCACCACTACCAAGGATGTTATCGTCAGCCCTGGGCTACGTACATCCTTGGGGGATCTCGCGAAATCTGAAACGGTGGTTGGGGACAATGTTGAACCCGTTTCCCAATCTCATCGAGCTACGTTAGTTAGCGAGAATACTCTTACTGAAAATGCTAGCGAGCATTTTATCATTGCTGAAGAGAAGATTACAGAAAATAGTAACCGAGCTCAAATGGAAGCAAAAGCTGATACCATGCCAAATAGTAATAAGGAAAACCTGGATTCTTACGTAAAAGTTGCGATTGAAAATAAATTGGATGCCGAACTGCCTTCTGCCAATATTCCCGGCGAAATTAATAGGCCGGCCCCCGTGGCAGCTCCCCGGGTCAGTAGGACGAAGCGCCAAATCGTTAAAGTGCCTACGGATGATCGAAACGAAGAAAAAGCCGTACCTGTGCCACCGAAACGTACCGTCGTGTCCAGGAAATGTGATCCCGACTCGACGACCACGCCTCCGAAGCCCCCGAGGCGACCTTCGCTGCCAGAGGGAGCCGAAGGATTAGAAAACAAGAAAGAAGGAACTGCAATAACGATAGTGACAGACTATCCTTTAGAATTGAATCCTTTTGGTGACGACGACGATGGCGACGTTGGAGAGGAAGTTAAGTGCAAAGAAACAGAATTGGGGGATATGGCCACGAAAGAAAAGGTGTCGCTCAATCCTTTTGGTGATTCCGACGAAGAGGAAGAATTGCCTTTGGCACCTGTACCAAACCAAAGGAGGTTGGTTCCTTGCTACGTGAATCCATTTTCTAGCGACAGTGACGGGGATAGCGAGGGTGGTGCCACGAGGTATTCAGTGTCTCCCGTTCCTTCGCTTCACGTCGTCCCTCTGCCACGTCCCCAGCTTAACCAGAAAGGGTCGCGCGACGCCACCACGCTTCGTAAAAAGCGTCCCGCCCCGAAACCGCCATCGCAAGCTTCCTCCGAGTTTCATTCGCCCACCGGAACGGGAAGTGCGACACCTTCTCCAAGGTTAACTCCCCAAACGACGCCTAGGACCGTGCAAAAATCTCCGGGTCCCACGGCACTCGCCCATCCCATTAGGCGCCCCGATGCCATCACGCTTCGAGCAAACGAGAGCGATTCTCTCTTAATGGAGAAGTCATTGAAGGAACTGGATAACATGAATCGGACAAAAGTGGTCCACGGGTCAGAAGAATCTCCATCGAAGCCGGCATGTCTTCCTAATAGTGCGGACGAATCCAATAGCTCGTCTGATATCAATGCAAGGCCAGCCAACACTTTTGGAAATTGGAAAAAGAAGAAGAAACGAGCGCCACCGCTGCCAATTCCACGAAGGAGGCAGGTGGGTACTGGCTAGGGAACTGGGGGTTTTCGAGTCGTTTTCCCATCATAGGATATGTTAAATTAACCAAAGTATTTAAGATCAAATATTGCACCGAGGGAAAGCGTCTGCCGAGTATCGAGGTTCTTAGAGTCGAGGCAAATGCACGCCGTCAAATATTAAGCACCTGTTAGTAATGTAAATTCATTATTGAAATCATTATTGAAATCTTAAGATCAAAAGATTAACTTTGACAATTTTTTTTCTGTTTAAGTTCACGTTGAAATTAGAAAAAAACAATTTGGATCTCATAGTCGAGTTTTTAGTAAATATACTTTACGCCGAGAACATTAATAATGGACGAATTGGCCAAGGAGCTACTCGATTGCAGCTCTTTATACGGACTAATTAGCAAGATTGACTATGCCCAGAAATACTGCACTGCACTGGTTTAATCTGATGTTTTGTGAATTTTGCCAAGTCCTGAATGGGGTTTAAACTTAAAATCTTAAGTTTAGTTTTTTAAAGTGGTTAATTATGGTTATGATTTGATATTACGTGTAGTTTGATTATGCAGATAACATTTATGTGAATTTGTTTAAAATGCTGATCATGGTGCTTATAAAATAGTGTGCTTGCATTGTTTATAATGTCCCTTCATGTTAGATTTAAAGTTAGATTGAAGGGTATTAAAAATTGAATTGGTAAATATCCGCTACTTTATTTTTAGATTGCGTCCATTTCAATAAAAGAAATCCAAATAGAATTGATCGAAATCGAGGAGAAGCATTTGGAATTGGAAAAGCAAGGTGTAGAAATTGAAAAAAACATACGGGAGAAATTCAACGATGGTGAGTTTATTTCGTAATTGCTTGAAACCTAGGAACCGATCCCAAATTATCAGTGTCCAGAAACTTAAACGTGTCAAAAAAAGCCTTTAACCGTTAGACTTAATTTGCTATTGACTTAGACAACTGACATTGCAAGTTGTTTTTCAGAAATCGATCCATCTACCGAAGAGGAAAATCTGATCTTGCAATTATTCGATTTGGTTAACAAGAAGAACGAACTGTTTAGGAGACAAACGGAATTGACGTATCTGTGAGTTGTTTACCGTTCATTTCGAAATTGCTTATGTTCAGGGTTGGTGGTGGAAACAATTAGCTCAACTATTTATTATTTAATTGCAGGAAACGCCAACAGCGCCTCGAGGAAGAACATGCCGATTTAGAATTTCAAATCAGATGCTTGATGGAGAAACCGGGTAAAGAAAAATTCCGAGTTGCCAGTGGCTGTCGTGAAACTTTGAGTTGAAATGGTCGATTTTTTTCTTGCAGCTCATAAGAAAACGGATGAAGATCGGGCCTTGGAAGACCAGCTTATCGCTCGTTTGGTCGAAGTGGTGACGCAGAGAAGTGAAATCATAGAAAGTATGGAAATGGATCGGGTCAGGTGAGCCTCCACGTTCGCGAATAGCTCGATGGCTTGTTGTGAGCTTCTCTTTTAATGCTTTACTTTTTGCAATCTTTTTTTTGAAGGGAAGCGGAAGAGGATCAGAGTATTCAACACCAAATTAGCATGCAGTTAAACCAATCGAATAGAGGTTCCATCAGCTCTCAGGGATCGTTGGGCGTGGGCGGAAGTATTCCGTCCTCCTCCTCCTCTGGCAAAGACAAAACAAAGAAGACTAAGAAGGAAAAGAAGCAGAAAGCATCGAAGGTCAAGGATGAGGACAAAGACACGGACGAAACGGAGAGTAAGAAAAAGGTCACTATAAAGGAGAAGAAGAAAAAGAAATGGTTTTAACAGGTATTTTTATTATTATTTCAAAGCTCGTCCGTTCATCACTTTTAAGTGATTATTTTTACATCTCACATTATTTCGATCAATATCTTATTTCTTGAGAAGTTTACGTTGATCACTATGCAAAAAATAGAAAAAATATCATCCAATTTTGTTGAAATTTGTGTACGAGGGTTACTGCTCGGTATTCAGCAGTTCAGTCAAATTTTACTGACAAGAATATTTTTTTTTAATAAATTAGCTAAAAAATCTTTTTTTTTTTTTTAAATTTTATGTCAGTTATTATGTTTTTCTAAGAATAATATTCAGAAATGGTCCAGTTACGATTACTTACTTTGAACCAAAAGTTTTTTGTTTTTATTTTGCTTAATTTGAAAGGTAAGAGATTGGTTAGAAAGTTTAATAGGTAGCTTACATCATTTAACGGTTCCGGAAATTTTGTTTAAAAAATAATGCTAATTCCCTTACTTTTTCACTCGCATTTCTCTGAAATATTCATGATTCGCACATCCCTGACATGCATACATGGTTATTTTCTTAGCCAACATAAATTTAAAAAACTTCCCATTGGAATAATTGGAATTTCCAATTTTTGGAAAGCGGTGTATTGGTTGTGCGGAGATTATAAAAGTAGACACATGAGGTCCGGTGGCCGGTTATCAATATTAATTTTGCGACTTTTAGTATAGTACTGCAAAATAAATAATAAGGCAGCCATTTTTTTTCTTCCGCTACGTGCAACTCGGCAACGTTATGCCACATTTTTTGAAAAATATTTTACTTGTTCAATTAGTTGATTGAAGAAGGTGAAAAATCTCGTAGATTTTTTTTTAAAAATAGATTTCAACGTCTTGTCGTTATGACTTAAAAATGTTAAGCTTCATTTTTAACCGAGTTATAATTCAACTTGTTTGTAAATATGAATACGTAAACCATTGTTAAAACTTTAATAATAAAATATTTTTTTTTACATTATACAAGAAATCTCGCCTAATGTCCAAAACAAAAAAGTCAATTGATGTTGGTATGGCATGGAGCTAAATAGTTGATAATAATCGCATGTGCGTAGCCTCCTTGTGACGTCAACTATGGCGATTCGGCTATGAGCATTGGCTACCATCCATAAGCTCAGATATTTGCATTAAGGGGGCTGTCCACACTTTTAAAAAATGCATGCTCCTATGGGAATCTCCATGTTAACTAACGGTACATA
>JAQIXP010005812.1:0-10099 GCA_034700285.1 Proteroiulus fuscus
TGGAAAGTTCTGAAAGCTGTGGAAAGTTCTGAAAGCTGTGGAAAGTTCTGAAAGCTGTGGAAAGTTCTGAAAGCTGTGGAAAGTTCTGAAAGCTGTAGAAAGTTCTGAAAGCTGTAGAAAGTTCTGAAAGCTGTAGAAAGTTGGAAAAGCTGTAGAAAGTTCTGAATGCTGTAGAAACTTTGGTTCCCCCAATATAATTATGTGGAAAGATTGCAACTTTTCTGTTGCTACACTATGGAAAAACTACAGCTGACTTACTGTACGTCTAAGTAAAAAATTCATTGTTTCTGGTGTAATATAGAAATTTCTCTAAAGTTTTTATTCTGACAGTGCTCTAACAACTTTCAAATTTTTGCAAGTGTTTGGGATGGAGATGGCAATCATTTACATTTTTAAAAACCATTTCGAAAGTTTATCGATTTCCATCTTTTCTTTTTTCGAACATTTCTAGATTAGAATAATTTTTTCTTTTTATTGAAACTCGAAGGGCGGGTATTATGATTTTTAAAGATCTTTTAATTTGTGTGGAGGGGGAATAGATGATGCAGAAAACAGATACTTACAACGTTATGCCTTTGTATTTCGATCAGCTTAGGTCCAACATCCTGAGCAGTTTCCAGTGCCTTGGTTTTACCCAAAAACTTCAGGGACAACTCGGCTGCTTTGCTCCAAGATTTCTCCAAAACAGCAGCATCGCTAGTGTGCACGGTAGAGATGCTTAGGTAACTGTCGACAGCCTGGGCGAAATTTCCCGATTTTTCCCACTCCCTTGCCTGGCCAACCACTGAATCTGCATGGCTAGAAGACAAATATTCAAATAATTGTGAGACAATTTACTTGATTAATGAGGCCCTTAAAGTTTACAGAGTAGCCAAAAAATCCATCATGGTCTATTATTCGTAACACACAACATTGGCCCAATTTTGGAATTTTGTTGGCATTATCTAAAGAAGCATTTGCAGTCAACATGTCACACACCATTGGATCTTAGATTTTTGCATTATGGTAATGTTGTCATTCAAACTATTTGCCAATGGTGTTATGTTGTGAGTGTAGGGATTGGCGCCAGTTCCTACGTTCCTACCAATGCTTAGTTAAGAGCCCCACGTAATTAAGAGTAAACAATTTGCTTTATTGCATAAAGCAATTAGGTTAAGGAAAGAATTTCCTGAATAGAAATTACCATCAAGAATATGACAGTCATAATTGACTGACACTTCTGAGATCAGGTGATGCGAGTCTTCTTCATGAAGACGACGCCATCACTAAATTAGTTCAGAATTGAATCTCACCGAGACTGGAGGTCAGGCTTGGATAAACCCATCGGGCAAATGGGCATTTTCCCGGTGGGCCGGCCACTTTATGGGCCGTCTGCCTGACTTGAAGGGCCGCCTGCACCTGTCTGACTTGATTTTGATATAGAGCACAAGTAGCGAGTGCGAGTGAGCTATGTGCTGTAAGTCCTCATCATTCATAAATAAGCCCAATTTTGGCATATATTACAATGTAGGCTAGATTATTAATGTACCAGAATTAAATAAATAAATATAAAGATTCAGGGCTGCATGCAGAGGGCCCACTTCCCCTCAATTTGTAGACTCATACTATAGTTCAATAAAATGACACAAAATGGAAATTTTGGTGATTTTTAGCCCATTTTTTAGTGTTTTTGGGCAAGAGGAAAAAAAAATCGCCTGCGGCGCAATTTTATGTAAATTGGTCCAGTTATGTAAACAAAAAACTTTAAAGAGCCTGCGGACCAAATTTTAAAAAAAAAACATTTTTAATTGCAAATGATGTACGTTTGGTGATTTTTGGCTCATTTGGAGTGGCTTTGAGCAAAAAAGTTCGCCTGCGGCGCTATTTTCTGTTATTTTTTGCAATTATACACAATAACTTTTTAATTTTAGCCTGCAACCCAAAGTTTAAATAGAAATTTTAGGTCAAATCCCCCAAACCCCCCAAAATGGATTTGTTTGTGCGGCCCTGCACTTATTGTATAGTGAGCATAAGCCTAATTAGGATTTACCAGTGGGGAAAGGAGGTGTCAGATAGGGATTCTGGGGGATGGCAGGCCCTTAGTAGGGGTAGACTTAAATATAATTTTAGGTCCAATGGGAGTTTTAATTCCCCCATTCGATCCCAGGGTACGTCTTTAAAGCAAACAAATGATTGTTTAAATGCTTTGCTTGCATATATCGTCTATCTTTGAAAAACCCAAATTTTATTGCTTTTGTGGGCATAGCAATTTTTTTTTTAAAATATCTTATGTGGACCCCAATCTTTATGAGCGAACAAAGTTGGGGCCGGTCTAAGGCATTTGCCCGGTAACATTTTTGCGCTGCGTCCAACCCTGCTGGAGGTCTCACCACGGATCCTTTTTTGGGAGAGTATTCGGAAACGTTATGCTGTTAACGAAGACGATATTAATTTAGATTAAATAGGGAACGTACGTCGTTTAGAATATTGTTAGGTTGTGCCTTTGATATTCGAAATATGAAACACGGGAAATTTGAATTTCAAGACGGGCTGACCTTTTTTTTGGTTCATCAACTTGTAAGCTGTGAGTGTTAACGAGATTAAACCTTTTTATTTGTTTTCTCTTTACACCTGCGTTTTTTCTGCCTGACTTTCGTGTAACATAAAGATTGCCCAGAGTTGTAAATTGCTCTCCTCTCGAGATACACCCCCAAATGTGTTTAATCGGCGCCAAATACAGGGTGACCTACGAGCGAAGCTGCAGTTACGACTTTACAATGGTTATAGTAAAGCAATATATAACTTAGGCAGGGTCAATACTAATTCAATGACTTGTGTGCATGCTCTGCCATGGAATTTGGAACAAAATGGCTACCAAACCTTTTTTCATTGTTTTCAGTTTATTTATAATTATGAATAATTTGTGTCACATGACTTCTTTTAAGCTTTGTGAAGTAACACAACCAATTAAACTGGAATAAAACCATTCTTTTGGCCATGATTTTTGAAAATTTTTACCACATGAATAAAAATATAATAACTAAATCAAGTAGTACTTCAAGGGTCAATTTCTTTAGTTTATTGATTTAGAAAATTTTAAAAAATGCTTGCAATTTGAAGTAATTACTATCTCCTGAGAGGAACTGAATTACATAGTTATTGCCAAGCTGGTGCTATTCTCCAGTAACATATTACATGCATAACATTTTACAATGTAGACCTTTTCTAAAAGTTTAAAATTTGGAGAAATAGTTTTGATAGAATTTCTATGTTGTTGAAGTTTCAGATTAAAACCAGAAAATGTGAAAAGTGATGCTAACCACTTTTGCCAATTGACAGCAAACTGAAGACAACTATTTTTGCCATAAGGAAAATGATTGCGTTGTATTATATTAGAAATTAAGCAATTAGTCATATCCTCTTGAGACCCGACAATTATCTAGCAAAGATTTTCTATTTAAAACTACTTTTTTTATTAAATACTGATCCAAATAAAGTATTTTTGGTGTTAAAATTAAAAAAAAATTTATGCAGATTTTTTAATTACATGTGCACATTTGTGCACAGTGGGACTTGGTTATCCTATTTATTTTAATTAAATTTAAGAAAACAATTGTTTTTTGAGCTAAAACAAAGATAAATTTTGCAGTTTATGCAGTTTACATTTAAGTTCCAAAGTTAGCACATTTTGGAATCCAGTTTTTCATCAAAATTCCAGTGCCGCTCATTCCAACTTGATTTAATTCATTAAGAAATGCTAATTACATAAATTAGCGGTCAAACAAAATATTTTTTTTTCTTGTAGACTGTGGGTAAATGTTATACCTGCTGACACTTTTGTTTAGACAGAAGTTAAAATAAGTAATTACGTTATAAATTCAAATTACACAATTATTCAATGCTAATTGAATGCACATTTTAATTTAAAAACTAAAATCTCAGTCCCAGTGTGCACAAATGTGTACTTTAAATGAAATTTAACCAAATCTGACAAATTATCATGTAATTTTAGCAAAATTTTTCACAGAAACATAAAGTATTACATGAATTTTAACATTTTAAATTGAATTTATTTTTAAAACTCATTTAAATTAATAATAAAACGCATTTACCTGCTCTACTCTCGTAAAAATGGCTAACAGGAAGTGTAGCCATCTTTGATTTTATTAAAAAATTCGATTTTTCGAAAAAGTTTCCAAAAATCGCCACTAGATGGCATTATTGGACCATGTAGAGCCACTTAAAACTGTTTTTAACAGTCATGACGCTTTTTTACATTTTGGAGGGATTTTTAAAACATGTGCACAATTGTGTACAGGGGGTCTCAAGAGGATATTTGGCTTACATTGTTAGTAACAATAGTAACACGTTTTGTCACCTTTTGATTCACATGTGAGCTTACTTTGCATGACTTCATTCAAAAATTGTCAAAATTCACAGAATATTTTCTGTTTGCAAGATTTTGCCAAACTTTTCAGATCAATTTATACAATGAAATTTACTAAGATTTGTGACTTCTGCTCAAGTTATTTCCTGCCTTTTTAAACCTAATTTTAGATTGGTTTGGTTTGCTAACTGGGTCATTCCATGTCAACTGTCAAGGGCTTCCAGCACTTCATTTTTAGATTTTGCTAAAATTTTGTACAGTTGTTAACGTCAACATTAGTATTGCACACACCAGTTTTGGAATTTTTATCTCTGATATTTACTGAGTTATAAAATTTTAAAAATTTGTTAAAATAGCCATTTTGCCTAAAACGCATTTTGTTGAAAATGCTGTAGCATTACAATGGTTCATTACAGAACATTAATATTTATTTTGATTAAAAGATAATGAAATTCTCTAGAAAATTGTCTAATGAACCTAATCAGAAAAATTAAACCATCATATTGAAAAAACAAAAGAAAAACTGAAAAGCAGTTTTTCCCCATGTGGGTCCATTTATTTTTCAAAATAAACTAGTTATTTGAATTGAGCATACAATTTTCATTAAAAAAAGTGGTGACTTTGTTCTGGGGTCTCAATTCCTTCAATTAAAAATAAATTTATTAAGATTTACAGCTGCTATATTCATTAGGATGACGTGCTTTTCTTCATCAGCGCATCTATTGTTGTGATTGCCATGCTTAAATGGGCTGCGCGTCATAGCAGTCTCAGCCAATCATAGCCCATCCTGGGCGGGCTGCATGACTGAATTCTTTAGGGGGCGTCTATGTATTACTTCACATTCAATGCAAATTAGAAATTTTAATTTATTTTAAACTGAAGGAATACAGACCCTCAAAACAAAATTAATGTTGTTTTAATGAAAAAAGTATGCAGAATTTGAATATCTTGTTTATTTTGAAAAATAACTTGACCCACATGATAAAAATGAACTTTTAAGTTTAATTTTGCATTTTTCCGTATGAAGGAGTAGTTTTTATTATCAAGTTATTTGACAACATTTGAAGGGCATTTTATTGCCTTTTAAACAAAAAATAAATCAAGTACTTCTGATGAACCAATTTAAAGTTACAGCAGTTTCTGCAGGATGCATTTAAGGCAAAATCGCAATTTCATCAAAATTTAAAATTTTTATATCTTAGCACATATTAGTGATAAAAACCCAAACTAAGTTTAAAATAAGTTTTTTGTTGAATGTAAATGAGTATGCCAAATTTCAGGACATTTAAAAAAAATCGAGCTGGAAAGTTCTCTGAAATCTGACCAGTTGACGTGGAATGACCCAACTATAAGATTTTGATAATAATTCCGTCATTAAACATTCTAGATTTTTGGAACTGCTTAGTCACCATGTATTTAATTTTAATGTACTTTTTTTTCAAATTAAACAAGTACTGTTGGTTTTTAATTTAGAAAATTAATTAGGTATGATGAGAAACTGATTATGCAACTAATGACTTAGCCTTATAGAGAAACTTGATAAATTGCACACAGACCTTCCTCCAGTGGCGCCAGCCTGGTGCTCATACTCTTCTTGAAGTTGTTGCAACTGGTGAGGAAGGTACTCTCGACATACCCGAAGCGCATCCACCCACATGTCATTTTCCTTAATTTACAATCAAAGTGAAAGCATTTTAAGCACTTTTCCAAGCAATAAGAGATTTTTCAAAAGCACTTAAACAAGTAATACAACAAGTAATAGAAATATACAAACCTTATAATACTTGACGACAGCATCGGGCCTTTGAGCCCTGAGCAACAAAGATTCGGCCTTAGCCAACTCTTTGTTATTGAATGCTACATCGGCTTGGCCAACCAAGACATCCGGAATGGATTTGGGGTCGTGCGCTTCGGCCACCCGCTCGGCATCCTCCCAGTCTTGATTATGAACATACCTAGAATTAAAATTCATTAAGAACTTGAGGGGATTTACAATAAACGTGGATTAATCCAAAATTCACTTAAAGATTTGTGAAAATTTTATTAGGACCGAAGGTGGATTTTAGTTTATAATTAGAATATAAGCTTTCGTCCCATGAATCTGAGGGACAGGACAATGCTCCAAACAAGGGGTTTATCAAATTGCAGTTCATCAAAGTATTTTTTCTGCTTAATTTTCTTTTAGTTATCACCTGCAATTTGTCAGGCTTCCTGTAGTATTCCACAACAATCCATATGTTGTGTTACATAATATGATGGGTTTTCACACTTTAAAAACTACTATATATATAGTAGCTTTGCTAAAATTTTTGGGGCCAATGTGTTGCCAGATCAGTGAAATCTCGATATGAAATTTCTCAAACTTACATCAAAACAGCCTCCTTGGGTTTCCCTGCTTTGATAAACTCTATTTCGGCTTCATTGAACTTCCCCTCATCTTCCAAATGCATGGCAAATTGTAGATGAATGTCCGGCACTTTTTCGGGCATGGCTAGCCTGGCCAGACTGAAGGCGAACTCGAATGCTCTGCCACATAAAACAATTGATCAGTCAAAATGAAAGATAAACTGAACTGGGGAAGGGGAGGGGGAGAGGGAGCCATCAATTATCAAAAAAATTTCCTCTAGTAAACTGTAGAATATCCGATGCATTATGAAACAAGAACTTGAGAAAAATTGTCTGAACTTGCAGATCTAACCAACAAAACAATTGACACCAAACTAGTTTGACATAAAAAGCATGCAGTTTTTGAGTTTTCAACATTTTTTAGAATAAACTGGTTTTTCTGCAGTTTTAACATCTTAAAAAAGGCAAAAAAAAACAGTAAGAAAATTGGATGTATTATCAAACAAAAACTACAGAAAACTGTCCTATTTCTAGTTTTTCTGCAATTTCTCTTTCATTTTCACATCCGAAACTACAGCTTTCCACAGATTTTTACACTGTTTTCCATCATGGCTTTCTGCTTTTTATTTTCTGCAGTTATATCTCTAGAAAAAATGCAGAAAAACAGTTGACTATAAAAGTATGATCTTTTTTGAAACACAAATATAAAAAAGAAACTGCATGAAAAACTGCATTATTTTCCATCATAAAACAACTGTCACAAAACCACCATTTTCCAGATTTTCTGCAGTTTTTGTTTCATAAAGCATTGGCATATTTGCCCTTTTAACATTTGATAATCTGCAGAAAACTTTGGACTACAGCAGAAAAACAGCGGGTTATTGCAGAAATATTGCAAGTTTTAAGGTAAAAAAAACTGGGGGGACTACCCTTTTATACAAAAAAATGCAGATTTAAATCAGAAATTAGCAGTTCATCCAGTCTACATGCATTTTTAAACTGGCGATTTAAAAACCTAAATTTTAATTTTTCCAGCTTTTTTGATTATCTAAGTAATTGTAGTTTACAAGAAAATTTCAATATTTCAATTATCTCATTTTTTTCTGACGTTTCATAAACAATTTTTTATCCTCCCCCCCCCCATCCCCCCCCCCCTTCTCTCTATTTTCTGACGTTTTATAAACTGCAGTTGTTCAACAGTTTATTCCATAGCATTCCACGATTTTTAATTCTTATTATGTAAGATTTTAAGCAGATTTTCCACAGGTTATGCGATGTTTTATACACTATAATTATTCCAATTTTTCTGCATTAGGCTTTGTCACAGTTTTTCGGAGGTCTGAATTTCATAATATGTGAAAATTTTTACAATTCACAGTAAAAATTTTTTTGAAGTGCAAGAATGCACGTTTTTAAATTAAGCTTACAAAATTTCAATGGCATAATCAATGGCAAACTGAAGCAGGCCAGATTTGTTTAATAGTTTCACCGCAGCCTCGCCGCCCAGATTTTTAGCCCACAGAAAAGTCACTTGTTTGTATGCAGTTTGCCCACCGTGCAATTTGGCCACCTAAGAGTAAAATAAATGAAACCTATTTAAAAATGGTCAGTTATATTTCCAAGCTTTCATAAAACAAACTCAAAATTTTTAGTGATGGGGATCTGAAAATTGGTGGTTGGGCCATTTTTGCAAACTCAATGTACGTTCCATTTGAATTCAGAAATAAAATTATTTTACATTTTTAAAGCAAAATGCGCATATTTTAGCCATTTAGGGAATTTTTACATAAGCTACACATGTATAAATTCCAATGTTCACTATTTTATAAAAATACAGAAAATTCCAAAATTCCTTTTAACCATTCTAAATCATATTCAACATGTATCAATTTTTATATGCTGTACATATTTTAAAATTAGGGTAATTTATATATAAGCAAAAATTGTATAAATTACAGTGATGTTCACTATATTTTCTGAAAAATTTGAAGAAAAGCATTAGATTATTTCTAAATTAATTGAAGAAATCTTGAACTGTTTCTTTAAAAATTATCATTGCTTTACATTTCCTTTACAGAAAAAAGCTTTTAAAATTAGGCACGTATAAATTATGACTCCCAAAAGTTTTCTATATATATCGAACAATTGAGACAAGAATGTTTGTTTTAACGTTAGGAAAATTCACCAAATGTTCAGGAAATGTTAAGGAAATTAAAAAATATTTCATAAAAATTAAAAATTTGTCCAGAAAATTCAATAAATGCTCAGAAAACTCAAAACTATTCAGGAAATTAAAACATGAAAAATGCTCATTAAATTACAAAAAAATGTAAAAACTTTCTATTTATTTATAAAGTATTCTCTATTTCTTAAAAGTGTCTGCTTTGCGTTACAGCATTTCTTACAAGCAAGTAAAAAAAATTGACAAATATGTCAATTTTTGATAAATTCAACAAATATATTACCGGTAATTTTTTTTAAAGTGCACAAATTTTAATCTCAGATGTGGGTTCTTTTCGATAACTTGGATTATACCAGTTAAGAATTTCAACAAATTATTGACCTTACCCTATGAGCATCTGGCCACAGGTCCGCCGTGCGATACATATTCACCACAGATTTCCAATCCTTAGCTTCCAAATAATACTGCTCGGCTTCACGGAACTGTCCATTCGTTTCCAATTCCTGCAAAATATCAAAAAGGATATGATTGTGTACTGACTGAACAAAATGAACCAATTTGCAAAAATTTTCTAATAACAAAACTTGCCTTGGCTAAGTGGGTGAATGTTTCCTTCAAAAGGTCAGGATGATGGATTCTAACTAGCTGAATCATATTGTCGTACTGCTGATGCTTTTTGTACAAGGCAATTGCGGAATCGGGCTCTCCAAGTAACACATACAACCTGAAATGGGAAACAAGATTTGATGAGGGATATAGCAGGCATTAGGAAGATAGTGGTCAGCAGGGCATTGAACCCACCAAAAGTTTTGCATCGTTGAGGCAGAATGTGCTTACTGCCTTCCCCCCCTCCACAAACAATATTTACAACAATTAAGGCAATTATCAAATCTGCCCCAAAATAAAAAAAAATATAGACATGCAAATCATAATCTTTGCCATTAATACTTTGGAAAAATATACAAATCATTAAATTTTCAAACAATATGTACAAATATTTCTCTCTGGAACCAACGTTGTTTTACAATAAATTTGGAAATTGATAAACTTTCCACCAGAATTTAAAAAAATATAAAAACTATGGTAATCTTTGCCACCATAACTTGCAAGAAAAATCATTAAATTTTAAATATCACATATGAAAATATGACAAATGTTAAATTTTTAGGGGATGATGGGGGAGGAAGGGGGGGGGAGTTGAAATT
>JAQIXP010005813.1:0-10099 GCA_034700285.1 Proteroiulus fuscus
CGATATTGGCCGAGCGGATGACGATGGGGTTTGATTTTTTGGAAAGCTCATTTAATTTACTACAAAATGTATAAGTTGGATTTCGTTATTAAATGCATTTTATATTTATTTATCGAAGTTCAAAGTTTACCGCTGAGTTTTTCGCCACATTTTGCCCGATTGTACGGCTCTCGGGGCAGATCAACAAAAAAAAGAATGCATCACGTTTTAGTAAATGTAATTGTCCTTCATACAAATCAAACCCCGTCAATTTATGTTTATCCATTATTGAGAAATTTGTACTTTTATTTAACATGGAGATTTTCATAGGAGCATGCATGCTCTAAAAAGTGTGGACAGCCCCCTTAAAGGGAAAGTCCCACTTTGAAAGAAGTGGGTTGTAAAAAGAAGATCTTGAAAAATTATAAAATTCATGGAAATTGCAATTGCATTTGAGCCCAACAATCATTGAGTAAAATGTCCTGTCCAAGTAGGCGCCATTTTACTGACAGTATATAACGCCCTCTACTGGTTAAAAGCACAGCCAACTAAGATTTTTTTTTTATTTTATAAATAAATAAGGCCTGGCAAGTTGGACATTCCCCTATGGAGGATGTGTTATCTGTTGCAGTATAAATCTTTGTCGTAAATGGCGCTGACTACCGTACGATTACCCATAATTCTCTGCATTTAAAAAGAAAAACTAACAGAAAACGGGGATGTCACTGATCTGATTAGCTGTTAGTTTCACGTGGCTCATACGTAATGGATAAATGATGAGTCACATGCATAGCCACGCCCTATCTGTTGTCATAAAGCAAAGGATTTTGGGAAATGGTACGGTAGCTAGCGCCAAATTATCCATTTAGCGGCAGAATATGGAAACTCAAGCGATAACACCAAAAAGCCAGGCCTTATTATGCATAAAATAAATAAAAAATCTTATAGTTTGCCTTGTTAAAAGGCATCGGTTCTCCTGAAACACGTAGACACGCACGTCCTAGAGGGCGCCACCAACTTTCAGTGTCTATGGAAATCTATTCAAAAATGGCGCCTAACGTGTATTTGGCAAAATGTCGTGATTTCTTCAATATGGAAACTGCTGCAATTATTATTGTCACGGCCATTCGTATCTATAGTAAGTGTGCACAACTTAAAATATCACTCGTTGCAAAGTGGGACTTTCCCATTTATAAAATATGCACAATCAATTTCAATTAGTATATTTGAAGGCTCCAAAAGTATGTGAATCCTGACTTATAATTGCATTTATACCCTGTAAATCTGTAATATAAGTAAAACGTAAATGCTCTTCATGTTTGAAGAATTGTGTTGCAAACAAATTAATTTTTGTGTACATAATTTATAATTGAATCTAGCGTGTGGCTGGAGAATTGGGTAATTAATCCCAATGACTCAAGTGTTCAAGAGAAAGGTATTTTCAAAGGAATGTCAGACATTAAAAATTATGTTGTTTCTTATACAAGTGTTAATTATAATCAAGGATATGATGCGCAGTTTTACTTAATTAAAACAATGAATATAATTAAAATATCTAAAATTAAGATCCTTCATAAAAAGAAAGGTTTAATTCGATGGCTTAATTCAGAATTAGCGAATAAGCCGATATGTTAAAAATGAGATAATTGTAGGCCTACCATTGTGTCCCTAATAAATTTAAATTTAACACATAATTGTCAAAGGTACAGAAGTGAACAGTAGCGAATATCCAACAAGGTGTCATTCCTAAAAGTCACAAGAAGTGAATAATACCATTCGTTAGTTTAAATTTTAGAATTTCTCGAGACCTAGATTTTGATTTCAAGACAAGTAGCGAATTTGACAATTTTCGCTCTTTTTTATTCTTTTTATTCAATAGGCAAACTAATGGATATGGGCACATGCGCTACTTCACACTTAATTTATTTCCCTTTCCTGCAAACTTAATTAGTCAAACTGTCAAACTAGGAAATTTGCATTTTAGACTTTTATTTCTCAAATTACTTAATTAATTTACTAATTTAATTATTAAAAAAAAGTAACTCATTCCCTATAAAATAATTATGTATCTTGTTTTATCTTTTCACCAAATTTCAGCCTTTTAACATCATTTATTTCCAAGTTATACCTTTTTTTCCCCATAAAAATGCTATTATCTCAATTAAGCAACTTTTGGCTTATTCGCCACTTGTGAATTTAGGCATCGAATTTATCTTATCTTGAACATTTTTTTTGTATTTTGGGCGTCTATATTTATAATAGTCTTAAAAGAAAAGTCACTTTCTGACCAGTTATTTTTAAAGGAAATAAATGAAAATAAAATTTTAATCAAACTTACCAATAAGCAATTATCATTGTTGAAAATTGCTTCAAATCCTAGAATGCTGTATTTTCATTTTTTCTCAGTGCCATCTGTTAGTACTCTTGTTAACTTGTCTCCAAATGTGATTCTCCCTTTAATAAAACAAGAAATTAATCAGTCATGCACAAGTTCTACGACATACATTATATATTTCATCATTTTTATTTTTAGACCAGGTGTATTAAAAATGTATGACAGATACTATAGGTAAATGATAGCATGGAAATAAAAAGGATAATAATAATAATAATAATAACGATTCCCAATGCATGCATTATAGTTAAATTCAACTAAGATTTTTTAGCATATATATATATACCTATCAATTAATTTGTTGGTGTGAATAGCTTGAATCCAATATCACTCATGCATTTGTTTGCATCTAATTGACATTAATGGAAATGTATATGCCGTATATAATTAGAAGCATTATCACCAAAGGCCATAATTTTCCTGCCAAAAAGTAAAAAAAAATTGGCTAATTTTCTCTTGTATGTGTTTTTTAATGCTTTAATCTGTGCTCCTATATATAATTATGCAGTATAGAGTGTATGACAATGAGGTCCGCAACTAGACGAACACAGTCACAGTGAGACCATATAGAGAGGGATCTCATAATGGACTAGTCTTTAAAATAATTAATTATATATTGTATTGAAGACCAGTGGTCCCATTCAGGTTTCATATACATCACTTCACAATTCACACTTTACACGACACAGTTTATAGTCACACTTAAAAACCCACACTTCACACGTCAAGTTCACGGTTCACACTTTACACAGTTCATTGTTCATGACTCACTATTCACGTTTCATAGTCACACTTCTAGTTCACGTTTCATAGTTTGAAGTTCACAATTTAAATTTCATAATTTACAGTTAAAAACTTTACACTTCATAGTTCACTCGTGGGAACGGGGAGCAATTTCAAAAGTATGGTTTCACATCACAACTTCATAGGATCATAGCTCACACTTTCCACGCCATGGTTCACATTTGAAAGCTTTATTATGTACAATTCCTATAGTTCACGCTTCGAAATTTATGCTTTACACCTCCAAGTTTTCATTTAATAAAATGTATTCATAGTTTACATTCGGACACATCGTAGTTCACAATCATGTCGTAATTACTATAGTTTAAAATATTTCAAACTTCATAGTTCACACTGCATGAACTGCAAATGAGACCAACTGGCTTCCAAACAGCGTAGCTTTTTAGAATTTCCATTAAAGGGAAAGTCCCACTTTGAAAGAAGTGGGTTTTTGGAGGATGAGCATGAAAAGTCAGGATAGGCATGGAAATTGCAATTTCATTTGAGCTCACTAATAATGAAATAAAATGTCCCGAATACATGGATTTGGATTAAAATGCAAAGCCCAAATAGGCACCATTTTACTGACAGTTTGTAGCGCCCTCCACTGAAAGGCATCGGCTCTCTAGGAACACGTAGGCACGCATGTCTTAGAGGGCGCCACCAACTTTCAGTGTCTGCTGAGATCTATGGAAAAATGGCGCCTATAACGTGTAGGCCTATTTGGGCAAACGTCGTGATTTCTTCAATGTATAAACTAGGCCCTACTACAATTATTATTGTCATAGCCATTCACATCTAGTAATTGTATATATATGCAACATTACTATAATACTTTGTACAATGTGGGACTTTCCCTTTATGCGCTCAATGGTCGCTCTGCTTACCTGTGTTCGTTGACTTATGGACCTGACTATTTGTGTATTATATTGATATTCTTGGCTGTGATTTCCCTCGCGAATAATTGCAGCCAAAGAATCTCTTGTTGCATGACTTCAAAAGACTTAGCATTGACAATCCTCTTTGGCGATAAATATACAAGAGAAGAAGAAGAAGAAGAAGAAGAAGCTTAATTCATTCGATATCACACACACATTGTTATACAAATTCATGATATAGGCCTATATACATCATGCACATTTTGTATGTTTTTCTATATTTGATTTAGTCACAAAAGATATATTTCATATACACCTCTCTTTGTTGCTGATGCACCATCCCGCACTATATTATACTAATTTACATTAATGATGTTTTTATATTGGCTTAACCTAAAACTAATAATATGTAAATATTTTGAAAACTCGTAGGCTTTTATGTTTTCAGCTGTGCTTATTTTAAGCCTGTGGCTTTTTTAAAAGTTTCCCCTGTTAATTTGGTGCTTCAATAATGCACTGATTTCAATTCATTTTTATAATATATTTAAAGGGGGGTTTAACCTGGCCCCTATTTCATCAAGACTCTTTAAGAATCTAAAATCTTAATCTCAATTCAGAATCCTAGAAATTTGGTTCCATCTTATACAATTCCTAACCCAAAATCCAGAATCTTTCACAGGAGTGGACAGGATTTTAAGGATTGGGAATGTTCCATGGAGTAGGGGGTTTTTTGTGGTGTTTTTCCATGAAAATATATTTTTTTTGGATTCTGGATTGGGATTCAAGATTCTAGATTCTAGAGTCTTGATGAAATAGTCAGACCTAGGCCATGATAAACAAGTTACGAGCGTATGATAAACAATAGTTGGGGAAGAAATTATAATAAATAAAGGTTACTAAAATTCTCAATTGCATTTTCCCATGCATTTATAAGGTGAAGTATAATCTATCATTTTGAAAAGCATTTTTGAATGCTTTTTAAAATACATTTGTAGATGATGTCGTATAATTGGCAATAAAAATCCACGTCAGAAATTAATGCATTTATGAATGCTTGTATAGTGATCCACTGAATTATTTAAAGGGAAAATCCCACTGTGTAACAAGTGATAGTTAAATAAAACATGAATTGCTGTTACAATAATATAATTAGTGCAGCAGTTTTCATATTGAAGAAATCATGACATTTATCAAATGCATGTTATAATTAAGCGCCATATCTCTTTAGATTTCTGCAGACACTGATAGTTGGTGGTGCCCTCTAGGACGTGCGTGTCTACTTGTTTCACGAGAGCCGGTGCCTTTTATCCAGTAGAGGGCGCCACACATTGTCAGTAAAATGGCACCTATTTGGGCTTTTTATTTTCAACCAAATCCATGTATTCGGGACATTTTATTTATTGATTGGTGGACAAATCACATTGCAATTTCCATGAATTTTATAATTTTTTATGCTCTTCCTCCCACAACCACCTGTTTTAAAATTGGGACATTCCCTTTAAAAATGCACGTTAAAGTGCATTTGTAGGCTTATGCATTATTTTTAAATTGGATTTGAAAGCATTTGTAAATTTATTTCTTCATGAATATTCGAAGTTTATATGTATAACTTTGCATGCATTTGTAAATGCATCTACAATATCTTAGTATAAAATGTGCATTTGGTGCATCTAAGAATTAGTAAACTATGAAGGGCATTTTTGAATGCATTAATTATAAAGTATCTTTGGGATAATTCTTTAAAAGACAATAATATTAAGGTTGTGTAAAGATGTTTTTTTTCCATTTTGTAATACATTTCAAAATATATCTGTAATGCATTACATTTTGACGTGAAATATCGGAACATACGAGGTTGTTTTTTTCAAATTGAAGTAATTTATATTTTTTATTTAAAAATATCGTGAATTTCAATGCAAAAGCAATGTTTAAAAGAAAGTACTGTAAACTTTTTTTGGTATTTTAATAGAAGCCATATTGAAAATCCTAAATCTAGGCTTAAACTGGTTTGTGCTTGAATTTAAGCATGCTAAACATAAAAAGTGAATATCACTTCCTTTAAGGCTTACTTATCTTATATAAAAACTGGCAATATCAGCCAATTTCTATTTATTTTCCATACAACAACAGCATTCTCGTATTTAATTTACTTTTTCCAATTTAACATTTCTTATTGCCAGTATACGTGTTATGGTAATGGATACATTCAAAAACACTGTTATAAACGAATATACACACTTTACATTTTGTCTTGATCCTAAATAAAAATGTTAAAGGTTGAAAATGAATGTAATAAATATCAAAATAAAACAGTCTTAGGAGTTTTTTTTTTCCAGGAAAAACATATAGGATTAGGATATCCTTTTGCTCGTGTATATCTTGTTTTCGTTTTTGAATGCCAAATTTAAAAGTCATTTAAATGTAAGACGAATTTCAAATAGCACTGCATGCTATCATGCGAAAGTTATGGGATTGAGATAAACTATAGCCAAGTAAAAACAATTCTACTCTACTTTTATTTGTCATATAAAAGTGTACATTTATCAATAGTGGATTGCTATAAATATACTGCTTATATTTTTTTTATCAAAATAAAATGCCAAGTGGATGCCATTCACTCTCATATTTCAATGAGCTAGTTCACAAATAGTGTATATTATACTCTTTGTATAACTTTAAGGGAAAAGTCTCACAGTGTTACCAGATATTTTGAAAATAACAACAAAAAATGATGAAATGCAACATTGCAATTGAAATGTCAATTGGTCTTTAACATTCAAAAATTATATATTTTAGATGAGCTTGAATTGGTGGAAATTGCGTTAAAAAGAATAGCCATTTTTTGGAGATATTAGTGGCGCCACCAACGATTAAGAGGAGTGTCTTGTTCCCATTTAAAAGATATTTAAAGGGAAAGTTTCACTCTGTAACAAGGGATATTTAAGTTATTCACACTTGATATGAATGGCTGTGACAATAATAATTGCAGCAGTTTTCATATTGAAGAAATTATGATGTTTGCCCAAATATACGTTAGGTGCCATTTTCCCATAGATTTCAGCAGACACTGAAAGTTGGTGGTGCCCTCTAGGACGTACGTGTGTACGTGTTTCACGAGAGCTGATGGCTTTTATCCAGTAGAGGGCGATGCACAAAGTCTGTAAAATGGTGTCTGTTTGAGCTGTTTTCATTTTCATATAAATCTACGTAATAGGGACATTTTACTTAATGATTAATTTATTATTATTAATTGATTTAATTATAATAATTATATATATATAATAATAATAATAATAATAATAATAATAATAATAAATATAAATATAATTAATTAATATAAAAATAAATTAATAATATAGGCTCAAATCAAATTGCAATTTCCGTGAATTTTGTTAATTTTTCCTGCTCTTCCTCATACAACTAACTTCTTTAAAAGTGAGACTTTCCCTTTAATTTCCATTGAATATATACGTTATATCAACTAATGACGTTTTTTATTTTAGTGATTATATTTGGTTAAAATCTGTTTCAATGCCTTTTTGAGTAATTTGAGACCAGTATAAATTATTTATTTGCGATTGTTTTCGTGACTTTCCCTAATATTTACTCACACACAAATAGTATAATAAATACTGTTTTGTTCGTTTCAAATTTATAGTTTTATATTTATAATTAATATTATTACATGGGTACATATTGTGGTTGGGAAATGGCCACAAATTTATGGATTAAGCAAGTATGTAAATATAGGTAAACATCATAAACAATATCAGACCGTAGACCTTGTAGGTGAGTTATGACACGCCATCCAAACATCTGTAATATACATAGAAAATTAGGGATATTATTTTTTGCTACATATAGAAACAACTGTTCAACGGAATTTTGCAAAAATAAGCTTTAATAACCATTTCTGCAGAAAAGTTTTCCCCCCTCAGAATTAAGATATGCATTTCGTATAAAAATTAATTTAACATTCATTTGTGATATTCACACAGCTCCAAAATTATCTCTTAATTTCAAATATGTCAAAATAAATAGATTTAAAACTCAACCATCATGTGGAAAAATGTTTTCAGAAAAATACAGGAGAGTTTCTCAATAAAATATAGGTCTAAAATTGATTATTCATGTATAGAAAGATTTAGACAGAAATTCCCCACAGAAAAATTTCTAAATAAATAGTTTTAAAACTCAACCATAATGAATGAAGATTTCTGCAGAAAATTTCCTACATGATAGTTTATGCCGGTACATAAAATCTGTCTAAAATCGATGATTATGTAGAATGATTTAGACAGAATATTCC
Organism: Proteroiulus fuscus; assembly: GCA_034700285.1. NCBI lineage: Eukaryota > Metazoa > Arthropoda > Diplopoda > Julida > Blaniulidae > Proteroiulus > Proteroiulus fuscus. The sequence goes on from JAQIXP010005813.1 coordinate 8,345, forward strand.
CTGCAGAATAATTTCTAAATAAATACTTTAAAAACTTAACCATAATGAATAAAGATTTCTGCAGAAAATTTCTCACAGAATAGTTTTCATGTCTTAAATTGATGATTCATTTAGACAAATTTAGACAGAAAATTCCCCGCAGAATAATTTCTAAATAAATAGTTTTGAAACTTAACCATTATGAATAAAGATTTCTGCAGAAAATTTCTTACAGAATAGTCTTAAATCGATGGTTCATTTAGACAAATTTAGACAGAAAATTCCCCGCAAAATAATTTCTAAATAAATACTTGAAAAACTTAACCATTATGAATAAAGATTTCTGCAGAAAATTTCGTAGGCTTACAGAATAGTTTTCATGTCTTAAATTGATGATTCATTTAGACAAATTTAGACAGAAAATTCCCGCAGAATAATTTCTAAATAAATACTTTAAAAACTTAACCAAATGAATAAAGATTTCTGCAGAAAATTTCGTACAGAATCGTCTTAAATCGATTATTTATTTTGACAAATTTAGACAGAAAATTCCCCGCAGAATAATTTCTAAATAAATACTTTAAAAAACTTAACCAAATGAATAAAGATTTCTGCAGAAAATTTCTTACAGAATAGTTTTCATGTCTTAAATTGATGATTCATTTAGACAAATTTAGACAGAAAATTCCCCGCAGAATAATTTCTAAATTAATTTTTGTACAATTTATTATTCCTGCAGAAAACACTAAATTTGTTTTTGGCAGAAATATGCCAGATAAAATTCCTGCAGAAACAGTAGTTGATGGTCCATTTTCCGGCCAACTGCAGACTATACGAGTTATGCAATTTGCTGATAATTATTTGGCCTTAATTTGAAGTCTGGACATTTATTGATTGCATTTTAATTAAAAATATCTGTATATTATCCACTGGCAGGTATATTGAATTATTGATTCTATCAACTGTTGTCATTCTTCCGTGCATTTTCAGCCAAGATATTTTGTCATTAGAAAAAGTTGTTCAGTTGTACACGTGTGTGTGTTATAGTGTATACCTTGATGGATCCATGCACTCCCAAAGCAATATAAAGCCAACATCAATAGATTACCTTGTAATTTAATAACATTTTATTGGTGTAATTGACAGTGGTTGTATTTGTGTTGGGATCATTTCAACTACCGTAATGATTTTGCCACCCACGACTATAATATACTAACACGATTAGCTTTACTCTCATGTCTTTTTTTTTTCTAACATTGTTTTTTTTTACTGAATTTTACCCTAAAAGTGTTTTGCTCGTAAAAACATGCCATTTTGCCCATCTTTTCAAGTGCTAACAGACGTTTTCTTCTCTCCTTGCACAAAATCACCTTTAAATAACGACTGTTTATTCACCTGTGTTTCAATGGTTTCAATCACATTAGGTTATACACGAACGATTGCCCAATCCCATTGCTTCCAACCTACAACTTTCACAAATGCCCATTTTGGAAATTTGTGCGAAAAAATAAAAAAAAAATAGTATACTGCTTGTGAATTCGTGCAAATAGGCTCGTTTGAAACAAAAGTTACGAGTTTTATGCTCGTGGTTTGGGAAATCTTCACACTGTTTACCTGCTTATTACACACTTGGAAATAAATGCATATATGCAATCTCATATTATCTCGTCCACAGCCAGCCTTAAAGGGCAAGTCCCACTTTGTAACAGCATGGGCCTATGGGGATTTCCATGTTAAATTCGTTTTCTTCAAACTGTTCTAACTCAAGAACGGGTA
>JAQIXP010005814.1:0-10097 GCA_034700285.1 Proteroiulus fuscus
CCCCCTTAGCCAGAAAATTTTGCTGTACAGTATAGGCAGAGAAAATGGCCGCCTCTTTCCGTAATATGCGATTGCCCCCCCCTTAGCAAAATCCTGTATCCGTCCCTGTGCACAATGAACTCAATAATGTATACAGAATTACAAAAAAGTATTTTAATGCAAGCCAGCTATCAAATATACATTTAAGAATAAATACTTTAGGTCAAGTGATTTCTTAAATAGTACATTTATCCCAATATAGTACAATCTTCCCAAATCTTCAGAATGTACCTCAGAATTAAGTACTTCAATATATTTAGGTAATATATGGCATATAATATAACTCATTAAAAAGGGATTTAGGAAATGGTATTTTTTCCTGCAGTTCAAGCATTAAGTTTATTTCGAGTAATTTGCCAAACATTAAATCGCATGCAGATCCACTCGTATACATTTCACTATTGACTTCTTGGACACAAATTTGGATAGACAAAATGTCAATTTTTGTGCATGATACCAGTAATTATATAATATTATCTACAGCAACTGTTTCATAGGTTTCATATATATATGAAACCTATGAAACAGTTGTTGTAGATAATATTATACAAGTACAACGAAATATTGACAAAAAAACTTAGTGCTTATAACGATGGTTAACCAGAGTTGGCCAATGTGTCAAATGCATAATATATTTTCAAAAACAGCCTAAATACATGACACTACTTTTCCTAAAGGCTCTTTCACATTCACATGTATTTTGACATATGTCCAGTATATATGTCGCTAAGTACACGTGTGACGTCAGTTTGCAATGTTGGGATCAACCCAACTTTGCCTCATATATGTCTATGTCTACGTCAATGTAATAAAATAGCATGGATATGTGAAATAGCTAGCTTTAAGAAGAAACTATATATGACTACATATTTAAAAAAAAAAATGTATTGAAAGTGATTTTTTTTAGAGTGATTTCCTGCGGTGCTCATTTTCATATTTTTGAATGCACATAAATGTGTCATTCGTGTACGAGTGTTTACTTTCAGGACGCCATATGGGACCTGCCTAATTATCGTCTCAAACTAAGAATATAATAATAGGTATTTATGTTTGCTCAGACGACATTTCATTCCACCAATTTGTATATCATGGCATCCCTTGAGGATAACCAAGTGGGAAGCAATTGTTATTTAGCTATTGCAGTAAACGTATAAATATAAATACTCATGCATAACAAATCTATACCTTATCTCTCATTCCATATAATCTACAGTAGTTAAGTCCTATAGGATTTCCATGATTCATTACAATGGAATACAATGTCAACGACGGTCTTATTCTCCTAATGTAATTAACGAAATAATTACACAACTCATATAAAAGGCTAATGGCTTTATAGCTCAGTAAATTTAAGTGTCAAGTGTTTATAGCATACCATATGCTTAGAAAATGATCACAATCATGTGGATTTCGGCAAACATGTCAACTAAATGACTATATACATATAGCATGCATATATATACACTCCATTTAGTACAACTTTTACACTTAAAACAGCTTGGCTTTAATTAATCAATTTTAAATTGACTACCAATAATCTTCATATTCTATTACTTATTAACTAAATTTCATCTGAGCTAAGCATTTTACCTTGTTAAATTAAGCATATATATGCTGCTGTCAAGACTTATACAAATTTTGGTTAACCGTATATAACAATTTAAAAAATAATCATAAAAAATTTTGCTTTTCAAATGCGAAATACTTCAATATTTCAATTGAATCCATGAATTCTTTTGTTGGCAATGCATACTGTGTTCACTATGTTGGCTCTTCTACCCCAAACTTCTGGGGGGGTAAGCGTATTTTTAATCAATTGGGTGAACTGTTCAAATTCAATATTCCTGCTATAAACGTGAATTTATATTTCTTTCATGACAACGATAAAATGTCTAAAATATCCAATAAAACAAGAAATTAAAATAAAACCTTTGTAAGCCATTCAATTCAATCATAAAAATAAGAATATAGGCCTACTGTTGAAGTAATAACATAGACATGCATGCAGCTATCGAATTTTGAAAAAATTTTAAGGTGCAGAAAAAATTTTAAATATTGAAATGTAAAATATTAACATTATCTCCATTGAATTAATGTTTGTGACTTACCAAATTCATCATTTGCTATATATAACAAATAATTTTTAAATAATTAAACTAAAACAAATTATTACCTGCTTCTTTTATTATTAAAAAAACCATTGGAACGGAGCAAAGATCTATTATAATATTACCGGTACTCAAAAATAAAATTTCATAGACTTTTTTTCATAAAAAAGTATTCCTATACGAACACAGATTTTTGGTCTATTTTGTCATGGATATCTGTATACCTGCTTTGTCCATTAGTGTTAGCAAACTTTTCAAAATCGTTACACCTCATCATAAGGTGAAATTTTCTCAAAAATAGCCACTTTATAATGCAAACCTTCCTGCCAACTTTTCTCATATACCTTTATAATTTTTACCTGCCTTTGCAGGATTTTTTAAAATTTTTCGCCTGACAAAATTTATACATAGCTTGTTTATTTAGGCTAGTTATTTCAGCAATAAAGCAAGCAGTACCCTAGCATCATAAACTTTTATAATTTCGAAAATGTTAATTTCAACATAAAATAAAATTAACACATCAGCAGTTTGCGACTTTTTTAATTTTTAGGCTAATTGAGTAGTGAAATTTCGTGTACATAATTTTTATACCTTTAATTGGCAACAAGGTCATAATGCTATACGACCTGCTGCCATTTCAGTATACTAGATTGGTCACTGCTGAGAAATGAAAATAAAAGAAAATGTCAACACAAATACAATCATGTGCACCTGTTTTACCCAACGAACTAGATATTCATTTCAGTCCACACTATGGCGACGGGCTTAATCTTATAATCAAAATTATCCCAAGTTTGCTTAGGCAACAAAAATGGCATTGACACAGAGCTACCAGGTTATGAGAATTCCCATAACACATGTACAGGATTTCACACCTATCACATTCACTGCGTAATTCCCTAAACCCCATACATGCTAACTTGCCAAGCCAAACACTAGCAAATATTTTTAAACAACATATTTTCGAGACTTGAATTTCTGCAACAAAATGTAGGATTTTGGTCAACGTAAGCAAGTAGCACATTCAAATAATGTGGAAATAAGGGGAATTACACCATAGCAAAGAGTAATGAGCCAAAATTCGTTTAGTTTTTTATCTCAGAAGCTATATATATAAATACAAAAATATTTGGGACAAATTAAATATTTAAATGATATATCCCCGTGAATTGCATAATGTCAGTCCATAGAAAAACTTGCATTAAATAAAAATTAAGGGGGGAAAACCTCAACAAATCATTAATGTATACATGACAGGATATGACATATGAGTATGTGGCATTTGATAAGCTCAACTGATTTAATGTATAAAACACATGCAATATTAATGTCCCATATATGCTTACACTGGAATCTCCAAACATAAATGCTGAGTAATTGCAAATTCATTGCAAATGAAATTAACAGCTAAACCAATTAACCTTCATTGAATTTAACTCAATGGGTTTCCATGCATAATATTTACTTAGAATAGATTAAATGGATGTGTTATTTATTTATCGTGCAGTGTATACGTTTCCACAATAAATGGTTATCATTACAGATTTCTAGCTGCTTTGAAAGAAATGACAGATTTTGTAAAATTGCAAATATAAAGGGTTTTGGGGCTTACCAGATTTACAATTCCAATTTTCCTACACAGCATTTAAGAAGCTTAGACTACTCAGCATCTTAAAATGCATGCGAGACAAGAAAATTAACATGGCAGTAAAGTATAGGCATTTACTTAATTAACTTTCAAAATGAAATTCTTCTATAAACCTGTGTATGCTAATAAGAGTCGAAGACAGCACAAGTTTTTGCAAAAGAGTAGTTTAAACAAATAAAAAAAACCTAATTAAAATGCACTTAAATGACTTTATAACTACAGTATTTAATTCTAAAATGAGCTTAGCTTTAATGAAAAAAAGTTTCACATTAGGTTTTTTTTGCAGAAATCGACAGATAAATAATTAGAGCAAGATGTTTCAGACTCACATTTTGATGACAATTTTAACACAAGTTAAAATCAATATTATACTGTATATACATTTCAATAAATGCATGCCTATATGTAACTTACAGTCGCTAGTGTTAAAAATTTAGAAGTTAAATTTACCTTAGAGATGAAAGGTTGGAACTCACTTTTCCAATTTTTTTCAAGTCGAAGGAAAACATCCGCAATTTCAACACTAAATAAATGTGGACATCCAAACTATTGGCCGATTATTTTCTCTCAACTAAGATCTGAAAAATGTCAACATTTGTTTAATGCTGAAATTTAGGATGTTTCCTTCGTCATGAAATGTTTGGAATAGTGACTTCCGATCTTTCAGCTCTATATGCATCAGAGCCTTGGCTATAGGGTTAGTATACATATACTGTTGTGTTATTATAAACATAGCATACAAGTTGAAAACGTACTATTCCATGTTTACATGAGTGTTCTTTTAAAGGGACAGTCTCACTTTGAAACAAGTTATTCTTAAACAGTACACTATTACTAGATATTAATTTCTGTGCCAATAATAATTGCAGCAAAGTTTTCATTTGGAAGAAATCACGTTGTTTCCAAAATGCACAGTAGGCGCTTTCAGCAAGCTTTAAAGTGAGGTGGCGCCCCCTAGCACATGTACGTCTATGGCCTCACGAGAGCTTGCGACTTCATTCCAATAGAAGGCGCCACTATGCTTTAATAAACATGGTGTCTATTAAGGCTTCGCATTGCCAACCAAATCCAGGTATTCAGATCATTTTATTTATTGATAGATATTGTCAAATGCAATCGCAATTTCCATTTTAATTATAATTTTTTCACGCTCTTTTTATTAAAACCAACTTGTTTCAAAGTGAGACTGTCCCTTTAATATTTATTATTCAGGAATACTTTCTGATGAACACTAGAATAGTGTAGGGCGCCGCCTGTTGTCAGTAAATTTGAAGGAAGCCATGAAATACTATCAAGACTTCGACTATAAAAATACAACATACACGCAGAATAAAATCCTGTCTTCCTGATCAACTAAAACAAAATTTCCCCTATAGAAATTTTAGAGAACTGAATGCCAAAACAAATAACTATATAGGGACTTAATGTGCATGGCTGGCTGTAATTTAATTTCTAAACTTGATAAAAAATTGCTCAAAGCAGATAAAAGGTCTCAAACTGCCTTTATACACTATAAATACACTTCAAAAAATGGCAGTTACTGCAAATGCAATTACACTCTGCAGAAACACCACACACACACAACTGCACACAAGTCAACCTACAATAAACAATTTGAAAAGTGTCTCCCTATTTTCATTTCAAACCAAAGTCAATTTTTATGGAGTTGAAATACAGATGAAATCTTTCTAAGTAAACCAAATTTGCATATACCAGCAATATACAATAGGTTTAATGTATACACGTGCTGTATGGCAAAAAGAAAATGGATTGTTAGGGAAAAATCCATAACATTTAACTGTCACAATCCAGCCCTTAGTGCATGCCTTTATAGAAAATGTAATTTGCATTGAAATATTCAACAGTTGTCACCATACATGCTTTTCCTTCTAAAAACAGAAAAACCCTCTAAGCTTGGTTGCAGCCATGTGCACACTCTCACAAAGGTTTAAATTGGCAGAAATATTTGAAGCGAAAGTAATGCCAAAGTGGATTATATTGGAGCCATCTTATCCCATGCACAGATTGCAAAGAAATATCGAGGCAATAATAAGACCAATACCATGCAGTACCATTACTGCAAAGTAAAAATGACAATTTTTTTTAAAGGCATGCCTCCTGTTTAGTCATTAAATAAAATCTACTAGATCTGCACAGATCAGGATTTCCCCTTAATTTAAAATGATGCATTACACGATTGCCATATTACAATGATCTTGAAAGAAACGTCTTGGAAATTAAGAGAAACTGCATCAGATTCGATAAGCAAGCCCAAGTCTATTAAGTAAGAGCACTCAACACCAATCAAGATTTATGACCAGAGCTTTAGATGCAGTTTAGATGTGATCTCACCTAATACCAAACAATCTCATACTGGGCTAAACATTTGAGTTAAATACATAAACAGCCAATACATCATTTTGGAGCCTGCTAGGGGTCAGACAAGCAGCATCACAGGAAGCCTGTTTACAGCACTGAACACATATTTTGCGTCAACGAAAAATGAGAAATGTATTTCTTTTCATCATTAATAATAAGCTTTTTATATAGAAGAGAAAATTTTAATTCGATCAAATCTCAGATGATAAGAGAATATACAGGGTGACATACCTTTTTATTCTCTGCCTTACAAAAATTAATTTGAAAAAAACGGTTGTGATTACACATTTTGCAAGGTACAGATTTTGAGAAAGGTATATAGATGAACTCATGGGCAGCTTTTCATTTCTCCTTTGGTTCACAGGTTACACTAGAATACTAGAATAGAAAATGGTGTCTATGCAGAAAAAGGCTCAATCAGGGTGTCTTCTATAGTATCACGAGGTCAAATCATTGATCAAAGTTCGGTGTAATTTCAGCAGAGAGTATACCTGATCACCAGCGTGGTATTCGATGGGGGGTATGGGGGGTCTTACTTCCCCCCCCCCTCCTCTTAGTAAATCTCTTTGGGGGGAGTCAGAAACTAACCCAGCCACATCTATAAAAGATTTATAACAAACTTTTGCCTTCCAATACCTGGTACTACCTCACTTACATTAATCAAATCAGTGTTATAAGTAGAATTTATGCCACATAAAAAGATATTTTTAAAAAAACTCCCCCTCTGAGGAGGGGGACAGTACTACCCCTTCTCTTCTGCTCTCCCCCTACAAAAACCCTGACGGCGCCCATCACTCCGACCTCACCCCCCACCCCCTACCTCTAAATTCACAAATACCACTCTGCTCATCACTAAAGCATAACAGCACAGTATAAAAAGTTTAAGGAAACGGGAATTAAGTCTCATGATACCAAAGAACACATTGTACATAGACACCATGCATTTTCTATAATAATAAACATTGTAGCACCACCTGACTCTCCGTGTACAAAATAGCCTACATGTCTGTTCATTGCATATAACCGTTTGAATTAATTTTTGTAAAGCAGGATAGGCATCATCGTATACATATTTTAAATGTTATATTCCTTGCTAAGAAAGCTTTATATCCTGCTTATATGCTCGTAAGGTAAAAAGGATGGGTTCTGTAAAATGGTTTCCATGTTTTAACGCATATACATGTACATGTGCGTATGTTTTACGTCTCAAGTAACCAAGGCAGATATTTTCTAGATGCATTTGCTTATTTAAACCTATAAAAACCATTAAAATGTAAACTGTTTTTAACTCCCATTCGAGAAACTAATCCCATGACGAAACCGGCTATTGCAATCACTAGGTCAAAATATGCTTTGTACACAGAAAAATCAAATGTTTGCTGAGCCCAGAGTATAATGAAACGATATAGGACAAGTTAATCCATAAGTTATAACGTTCTTGCCCTCGATGCAAGCACATTCATGCAAAAAAGTGTTTCATATGCAATGGCAACAAAACATTTCAAAAAATATTTCTGTATGTAAACCATTTTTTGCTAAAACATTTCTGTGGAATAAAATAACCAGGTTTATACAAGAATTAGTATGCATTAAAAATTGTGACTGCTTTTCTTTAAAATAATTAAAAATAGAAAAAAAAAAAAAAATTCTATTGAAACAGCATTATAAGAAATGTTCCGCAATCAGTCAAAATAGTAAATGTTCATGTCGCGATCGCATAAATACCCCAGGAAGTGTGTGGGGCTATAGTCTATAGTATATATATATATACTATTACTCTTCAGTCTACATGACAGTGGGTGACTTTTGAGCATGCCCAAAAAGTGAGATAATGTTGTTAAACATGGCATGCAGTACTATAATAAATATATCTATAAGATAATAATTTGTCAGCTTCAAAAAAAAAAAAAAAGAAAAGGAGTCATACACGAAAAACACTACAATGAAAACTGCAACACAATTGTCATTGGTCAAAAACAGTGATGGCAGAAGCAATGAATCATACTTATCATTATCTATAACTGAAATGACGGCTTTCAAAATATGTTATTTTCAAGAGAAACAAATGTTTACCTTAAAAACTTATCTCACAACAAGATAAACGTCTCTGCAAGCAAGTTACAGCTGCTGTATAAGTTCCATGTCATTTATTATCAAACTTTGCTTCACCCATAAACCTATTGTTTCCATTTTTCAAGACACGCATGCAGCCTATTCGTATGCATTTAGACGGTTAATAAGAGTTATGAGAGTATGCATAGATAGAAAACCTCTTGAAGGAAAAATTTAGAAGTCAAGAATACAATGTGGACACTATAAAAAGTATATAATTTTATGCATGAAAAAATACCAGAGTATTTGATTTATTTGCTATAGGGTATATTAGGAATAACGGTAGATATGTTTTGTAAGAGTTTATTGTCAAAGGACTCATTTTTAAACAAGATATTGTGCACAGGATTCTTTCGAGTTTGACTTATTGTGCACAGGATTCTTTCGAGTTTGACTTATTGTGCACACACGATTGGAGACATCAAAATATAATTCTGATGATATATAACCATGCATTTTCATGAAAGATTTTTGCAGAGAATCCGGCTTACATTATATTGCCTGAAGAGTCATTTCAAACTTTGAATAGCATCCTGCAACTCTGTCATTAACTACACAAATTTATTATGACATCATTGAAAACAGTGGCTATGGACTGAACGATGTCATTCATTTGAATATTACCATCTAAAGTTTCTATTAAATAGCATTTGTCTACAGAGTGAGAGGGAAGTATCGTTAAGATAAGATAATGTTTGCATGACGCAAAACATGATAGATTTGTTATTACTAAATTCAGCAATTCGTAAAATGAAACTGACATTCTCAGAAAAATATATTGTAATCCAATGTTAAGAAGTAGATGAAATAAGCTGTTGTAAATGGAATTTATGAAATTGGCGTCTGCTATAGTTAAACTTCCAGATAACTTTCGGGTAGGCCTAACACAGAATGCATAGCAATTAAGTATATATGAGATATCCTTTTCTAACTTTCGTGTCACTAAAGCTAAAGCCTTAGATTTGTTTCCATGGTATAAACATTTCATGATAGATTCTGTGAAAAGTCACTGCACATAATGGTCGGCCGGGATACTGCAGACTTCAGCTCAATGCATGCATATAGCCTCAGATATAGGCTATACATTACTTATTGTGAAAATGTCATTGGCATTTATAGAAAAAAAGCTGAGCGGAACAATTTTGTTATAATATGCTGCGGAGAAACATCTGTCAAACTGTCAAATGATTGCAAAGGCACGCAAAAATGATATTCCTTAGATGAATATTTCAAATTGCAGTATAAAAATAGCTGTAAACAAATATATTTCCCATGGAGTTACAAAAGACACCCAATTAGATAAATTCAATAAAACATACTTGATCATCAATTTATGTAATCCACGTCATGTGATATCAAAAATTAGCAATTCAAAAACTAAAGCTAATAATGTATAGGGCATCTGCAATGTGTGCATGTTGCTAAATTCGCATAGTTTTATAACTATTTTCTCTACTTGATTCGTGCAATTCCATATAAATTTCATTGAAATCGTCAACAAACTTACAATAATAATTAATTAATATCTTCGATGAAGATTCTTCATATCGAAGGCTGATAGAACACAAGTACCGAATTGCCAATGTGATAACATGATTCATTCGCTATTGTACTCTAGTCTAAGCCATCTAGTGGCAGATCCAGGAATTTCTTTTTGGGGGGGTGAGGCCATTTTATTAAGGGTGGGCGCCAATCCCTAAAACGAAGCAATGCCCAAAAACGACCATGCACTCTGCAGGACCGCATGAAGAAATCCATTGGGGGGGAGAGGGGGGCGGAATCCCAACCAAAAATTGTTCCAAAATTACGGT
>JAQIXP010005815.1:0-10097 GCA_034700285.1 Proteroiulus fuscus
ATCATTTTGGTACATCTACAGGGTGCCACTAAACTATCATTTTGATGCATCTACAGGGTTTCCCAAAAATTTAATTTAGGTGCATCTACAGGGTGTCACAAAATAACTCCCTATACTCAAGTTCACCCTCAGAAACACGTAGAAGGCCGTGCCACTCGTTATTGAGAAAATAAGGCGATTCTACTGGAATATACACACATTGCTAACAATTTCTTATCCAATAATTAACAAAACTACCCCGAGCATAGCTCGGCTACCAGGGACTCATATATAACTTATGGTACATGATGGTCAAATATGTTAACTTGCAAGTTTTTTTTTATCTCGTGTAAAGACATTCCAAATGAAGTATTTATTTGTACTCATAACTGACTAAGGGCCAGTTGTACCAACAAGGGTTAACTTTAACCCACTGTTAAACTTAGGTTTTCTCTACATTCCTGAATTTTCATTGGCCCAAATCGGTCACATGATCAAAATAACCCAAGGTTAAGACTTAACAGTAGTTGGTACAATTGGCCCTAAATACATCGTTATTAACCATAATTTTGCTGTAAATAATTATTATTTTGGCTAAATTCTTCTAAAAATATAATTGGTAGGCTATGTTTTGGGATTTACTTTAATATTTACGTATTTAAGTCACCTATACTACAAATTGGTGGCTTAATTCACAAGTAGCGAATGAGCCATGTTATCACATTGCATAGTCGCTACTTGAGAATTAAGCCATCGATTAATGACAGCAAATAATTTCTTAAAAATAAGTAACATTGGTAGCAGCATTGCTAATTAAACCGGAAATTAATTTTTACAGTATTTATCCAAGCTTAAAAACCCAGTGAATTACATTTTCTTGATAATCAATAATTTCAAATGTTTGGTATGAAAATGGAAAAACATCTAAATTAAAACTAGTTAAGAAAACTGGGCACAATAATAACATGTTCCCAATTAACACTTTGAACACGCAAATAAATTATTTTCGCTCAATATTTTTCCCCCTAAAAGTATACAGTAGGCCTATACAAACATAATTTAAAGAATTTAATAAATGTATCCATGCATGCATATGGTCTAGATTATTAAAACTCAGATATTAATTATTAATGTTTGCTAAAGATAAGGTATACATAATATATGGCATGCATGAACATAAAAAGCAATTAAGAAATTTTTGTGCCCATTCCTCATCTTAGCATTATTAAATGCATTTTAATAAGGTAATAAAAAATATATAGGGATATAAATCTTAAGCCATACATACGTATAAATGGAGATAAAATACCACACAATTTTTACAATCATAACTGATTGTATATATATCGTATTATGCTGAACGAACCGGATTTTGCATGAGAATATATACATGTGTTATATAATGTTAATCATTATTATACATGCATGTATAGATGATGTTCAGGGAAGAAAGTATACAATCTCATGGGAACTTTTTCAATGCAACAAGATTACTTCTTGATGCTTAAAATACATGAGAGAAAACTGTATGTATATATACTATATTTTATAAGTATAAGATTTACACATAAAATCGTGTAAGTTTTACTTAAAATACTGCACACATAAATCAACGCTAACTTTGTTCATTTTCCACCTAGCAGCAATGCAGGAAACTTTTCAGTGCGTGCATATTGCATGTAGATACTTGTTCAATTTGGCATGTAACTGATGCAAAATCGTCCATTTTTATCGCTAAAAATCTCAGAAAATTTCAGCCATATTAAAATTAAAATTGTAAACATTAGAATTTTGTTTATTCGCAATGTCCAGCTATGGTTACACCAGTCAGTGGTGGTATTTTCAACTACAAATATTTAATAATTCTGTCAATCAAGGTGGAGTTTTCATAATGTACACCAATGACTAAAGGAATTTATCCTACAGATTGTGGAATCCTACTTTCGGCGCCATGACAGTGTGTTATGACTGCCACCTACATTTCCTTGACAGTGCGAATATTATATAGTTTTTTTCATAGAAAGGAAGTGAAGAAACCTGAACGATTCATATAATGAACCTTTCTCACATTACCAACAGATGGCGCTAAAAATTTCTGAGATTTTGCGATTCAGGTATTCCTGAGATCAGGCAATGGTGCAATATTGACTCCAATGATGAACCTTTCTCCCATTACCAACAGATGGCATGCACTAACATTTTCAGAGATCTTATACTATTCAGACAATATGGCGCTTCCCACGTTTACATAAAAATTGTGATTTCTCATTAATATTAACTTTAATTCCAAGATAATTATTTTATTTCTACGTGTTGTTCTAATGCCTAGAATTTTGATGATGTTTCTCAAGTGAATCCAAAACTTATAATCCAAATGAGCTATGCAACTTCATGTCATGCTTGCAGAATCAGTTGCATATAATTTCTAATTTTTGGGGGTCGTGTTGAAGAAGGATCATCAATAAACATTTTTAGTTTATTTTTTGAGTGAGAGCTAGAGAGCCTTAGCCCCTGCCCCCTCCCATAATTACGTCACACAAAATAATTCAAAATCAATCAGCAATTAATCCTATAGTTGAGTTAGAAAACCAGAGTGATGTAAGGATTATGTAGTTAATTAAAGGGACAGTCCCACCTAATCTCAAGCCTGTTTTGCAAGAAAGAGGGGGGGGGAGGGAATAATAACAAGAAGAGCGTAGAAATTGAAATTTAATTTATAATTACCAATTAGTAGTTATTAATTTTGAAACATGCCAATGTGGACAAAAATCTCCATGCATGGTTGATGGTAGCCATGTTGGAAGTCATTTTGTCAATCCCTCTAGTAATAAACTTGATGGCGTACAAGTTTTTGCGTAACATAGAATTCGCATAACTATTCCATTGCGAGAAAGTGAAGCCAACTTGAACCACCCTAGCATACAGCGCCATTCTGCCTGGGTGGGGGACTATATATTCAAAAAGGCGCTTATCATCTTTTCTGGAAACATCTTGATTTCTGAATTACGGTATAGGTGATTTGCAATTATTAATAAAAACTGCCCTTCTTTATTATTAATAATCCTAATTTTAAGATTCATTTGTCACAAAGTGGGACTGTCCCTTTAAACTAAATCCCAATAAAGTTTCCCATGGAGTGTATTATAACACTGCACTGGATATATACCCTCGTCACATTATTTGCTTTTGATTTTGCCCTGCACGCTACAATCAGCAGTATATAGCATTAAAACTGCCCCCAAGTTCACTAATTAATTGGATTGAATGTAATCACGCTTGAGTTAAATTCTCATTAGGCTTTACTTTATTTCACCCCAAGATAAAACCACAGAACTCCAATGTCAAGCCAGATTATAGTGCATAACATAATGTGGAGGCCATCATGCCCTGATTTATACCCCAAAAAAAGAATGCACGCATTAATTGCTAAAGTATTGAGCATAATTTGCTTACAAATCAGTAGCTGTGATAAATTAACTGATAATTATTTACTCGTATATACCGACCCCAAAGTCTTTAGTTTTAAAACTTGTAAAAGATAAGGGCTGGTAAATTAGGAGCGACGTGAAGAGGTTCATTAGTCGATTAATTGCCATTCTCGATTGCAATTATCTTTTAAATGTAATTGTACCGTTAATTTGTGAATCTGATTAATGTAGAAAAGTGGATGAGCATTTTCCATAACAACACAATTGAATTCAATTCGAAACCAAGAGCACCACCCCTTTAAAATTCAATTTTTCTGTTACGGCAAATCAACAGACTAACGCAAATTGAGTTAGATAATTTTTCAAACATGGCATGATGTACTTACTCTTTCAATTTGTCTTTGAAAAAACTATAAGTTAATTTCAGGCAGCCATTTTGTAAATGATTTATTAAATTATAATTTTTTTTACTGCCAAAAGCGCCACGAAAATTTCGGTCACATTAAAATTAACATTGTAAAAACAGGGATTTTATTTTTAAAATATATTTCTAATACATTTATCCTTTTTTCCCCATGCGTTTTTGCATAGAAGGAAAGTGAAGCCAAAATTGAAAGACCTTTTCTCCATTACTAACAGGTGCACTAAAATTTCTGAGATTTTACGATTGAGTTAATCATGAGATCGGGCAATATGGCGCTGCCCACGTTTTCATAAAAATTGTGATTTCCAATTAATGATATGATTAAAGGGAAAGTCCCACTTTGAAAGAAGGTATACTTGTAGGATAAACAGCACGAAAAATTATAGGAAAGCCATAAAAATTGTAATTGGATTTGAGCCCACCAATCAATAAATAAAATGCCCTGAAGACGTGGATTTTGTTGAAAATGCAAAGCCAAATTAGGCGCCATATGTAATGCCCTCTACTGGATAAAAAGCATCAGCTCTCATGAAACAAGTAGACATGCATGTCCTAGAGGGCGCCACCAACTGTCAGTGTCTGTTGATATCTATGGAAAAACGGTGCCTAACGTCGATGGTTTAATTCAGAAGTCCAATTTGCAAAAAGTGGGTTTTGGGATAATAGCGTTTTCGTGGAAAAATGCTATAACTTATAAATAAACAATGTTAAAAGGCTGAAATTTGGTGAACAGATAGAACGATATATATATATATATTTTATAGGGAATGTGTTAATTTTTGTTAAATATTTAAATTAGTAAATTAATTAAGTAATTTGTGAAAGAAAAGGCTTAAAAATGCAAACTCGCCCTTTTGACTTATTTTGCAGGAAAGAGAAATAAATTAGTGTGAAGTCGCTTATTTGCACATCCATGATTTTTCCTATTGAATAAAAAACAATGCAACAAAAAAAAAGAAGAATAAAAAGAACGAAAATTGTCAAATTCGTCACTTCCTTTTTAATAAAAATCTAAACATAGAGAAATTTTTCAAATGTAAACTGACGAATTGTATACTATTCACCACTTCTAACTCTTAAAAATGACAGGTTGTGGCTTATTCGCCACTTTTCACTTCTGTAACTTTAACGCGATTATTGGTTAAATTAATTTCTGTAACTTTAGGTTCATTGGGGACACTTCCAGGATCACAATGGTATAACTATCTCATTTTTGACAAATTGGCGTATTCACCACTTCTGAATTAAGCCATCGACGTATACTTATATGGTGTACTTATATGTTATATGGTATATGGGACTTTCCTTTTAATTCCAGTATTATTTTTTCATATTTCTATGTTTCATTCTGATTACTATACAGCATTCAAAATTTAAAGCACATGTCATGAAGTGTAACTTTCCCTATAAGTTTAGTACTGCCAATGATTTAATAGTACGTGATGTATTATTACCAGTGCTAAAACACGAGAGAATTTCAGTTTGAAGAAGCATTAAGAATATATACTGGAATGCACTCTTAAAATGTACATAATGAAAGACTTTATAGGACAGGAGTTAAATCTTTTCTGTTGCGATAATTAGCTTTAAGAAGCCACTCGTGATTTGCTCGGATTTAATCAACGGAAGACAGATTTGGGAAATGGCAAACTCGTCCATCGCTATCTCTTATACAAATTAGCAATAACGAAGCTAGCAATTTCGATGGCTTAATTCACAAGTAGCGAATGAGTCAATTTTTCAAAAATGAGATAACTCAGATAAGTGAACCATTGTGATCCTGGAAGTGTCCCTAATTCACCTAAAGTTACAGAAATTAATTTAACCTTATTGTTGAAGTTAGAGCAGTGAAGAGCAGCAAATATCCAACAAGGTATCATCCCTAAAAGTTACAAAAACAGCGAATGTGCACATCCACTAGTTTAATTATTGAATACATGCATGCAGTGAATGCAAAGAAAACATAATGAGCGAAAATTGTCCCGTTCGCTACTTAATATGGTTATAAAAATCCAGGTCACGAGAACATTTTAAAAGTTAAACTAACGAATGGTACAATTCACTAAATACTTTTAACTTTTAGGGATGATACCTTGTTGGATATTCGTTACTCTTCTATCCTGTAACTTTAACAATTATTGGTTAAATTAATTTCTGTAACTTTAAGTTAATTAGGGACATTTCCAGGATCACAATGGTTTACGTATCTCATTTTGAGTGGCTCATTCGCTACTTCTGAATTAAGCCATGGATTTCAAACTAAAAAGTAAACCTCGTCCACATCACTCCATTGATGCTTCTCTCGCGTGCAATTCGAATTAAGAAAATGCACGCGCTGGCATTCAAAATTTTTCAAATTTATATTCCAATTTTAAACTGCTCAACTGTGCAAATAAACAAACGTTGAAAAGTGTGACAAAAGGATGTTAATACCACGATCTAATCTAATCTGATTGCAACTATTAATTTGCTGTTAGCTGACAATCCTGCCTTTAAATAAGCACAAGTCCGTAAAAGTAGAAGACGAGATGCAACAGGTTTCTCTAATGAAGTGTGGGCACCTGAAGGAATTCCTCGCAAGAAAATAATCGATGTAAGCTCTTCGTTTAAACTAGCAGCAAACGGTGATATAAAATACTGAGAAGAATGATTAAGAAAGTGTGTCTTGTCCTCACCTTGTTAAAAGAGATTGATTGGATTCATTAAAACCCTTTTGATAGTGATGGACAGAAACATTCGTGGTAGTGACGTCATAGAGGCAGTTATAAACTAGAATTGATTTCAATTAAACGGCCCGTGGAAGGCTCCGTAAAGCTCATTTAACAAACTAGAAAGTGATGTAATGACCATTTCTGTATTGTCTATAATAGAATGATTTAACCATAAAATGTTTTATAACTGTATTTATTACCAATTAACTAAATCCGGAAGGTCACGAAATAATTCATTAAAGAATTTTAATGAATTAGTTAAAGGGACAGTCCCACTTACAACGTTAGTGACAAATGAAAATCTTAAAATTAAGATTATTGATATTGAAGAAGGGTAGTCTTATTAATAATGCCATCATTCGGAAATCACGATGTTTCCAAAAATAAGATGATAGGCGCCATTTTTATAGTAGTCCCCCACCCAGGCAGAATGGCGCTGCGTGTAAAGGGGGGTTCAAGTTGGCTTCACTTAATTGCAATGGAATAGTTATGTGCATTTCCCTGTTATGCAAAAGCTTGTATACAGTCAAGTTTATTACTAGTTGGATTGACAAAAATGACTTCCAACATGGCTACCATCAACCATCGAGATTTTTATCCAAAATGGCATGTTTCAAAATTAATAACTATAAAATGGTAATTTTAAATTAAATTTCAATTTCTAAGCTCTTCTTGTTTTTCCCCTCTTTCTTGCAAAAAAATTCTTGAGGTAGTAAGGTGGGACTGTCCCTTTAACTTTCAACTATCGTTTAGCTCATACTAAAATTGGGGTAGGGCCTACATTTAATTTGCCTTAGACGTATGGCGCCATCTATGATGAATTCTAAATGGTCCTTACTAAACTGACCCAAAATTTTTTCGGTCAAATGGTGCATTATGGGAGTACTTTTGAAATGGGAGTCTTTTTAGTGTTTCTCGTCTATAGTAATTTGTGTTGTAGTAGAAGAAATAAATTTGATAAAAACGCATTAGAAGGCTTGCATTAATTTCATGAAAAAGTCATGATTTCTTTTCCACCTTGAATCATATCACGAACCATGATTCCGAATTAACAAAATGCTATTTATAATGCAAATGTGAACTTCTAATTTTGCCTACAACCAATTTTTAATGGGAAAAGATGAATTAAAGGATTTTCACCGTGCATGCATGATTGATTATACTATAGGATCTAATCCCTGTGTATAAGATGAAAACTTGTATAAGATATTGACATAATTTATATGCGGTCATGCAGAGAGGTACATAAGTCAACGAACATTGCTATATACAGAGAAATCATTGAGCGCTTGATAAAATTTATTTTAAATAACAAACTTCATGATTCACGACTTACACTTCACACTACGTAGGTCACACTTCACAATTCGTATTTTATAGTTATATTTCACAGCTCACACGTTAACAGTTCACAATTCACACTTCAAGGTGCATACACTACACAGCTCACGTACACTTCAGGCCACACAGTTAAACATCACTACACCGTTCACGCCTCACACTTTATAGTTCATAATTCACACTCCATGGCGATACACTCCATAGCTCACACTTCACACCTCGCGTCAGTTGAGCTTGACTACACGTGCACAGTTCACGTCATACTTTATATATTTCAGAGTGATACACTCCATAGCTCATACTTCACACCTTAAGTTAAACATCATTACACAGTTCATGCCTCACACTTTACAATTCACAATCACAATGCACGCCTAGCTCACAGTTAAACATCACTACACAGCTCACGCCTCCCACACACTTCACCTTCAGAGTGATACAATTTTCAGATATATAACTTCACTAACGTTCACAAAGCACTACACAAGTCACATCTCAAGCTTCAAAGTTCACAATTCACATTCCCACTTCCTAAGCTATATACTTCACAATTACCTTTCCCACTTTATAGTTCATAGTTCACAGTTTGCGCTTCCCATTTTTACACTATATAGTTCACCCTTGTGTGAAGCATGCACTATTAAGTGTGTGCTTTGAAATATCGAGCGTGAACTATGAAGTGTGAGTGTGACGCTTGAAGCGTGAACAATAAAACGTGATATGTGAATTGTTAATCCTGAAGTGTGAATTACAAAGTTTGAAGAGTGACTTGTAAACTGCGAAGTATGAAGAATGAAATGTAAGTATGAAGCGTGAGGTGTAGTGTAAAAGTTTGAAGCGTGAAGGAGACCACGGGGCTTCCGTAAAGTACGTAAATCTCCATTATAAGCCACCTGCGACTGTGTTCAGTGACTTACGTTCCTCGCCATAATATCTATATGGTCCATTTCACATTATGTATTCAGAGGATAAAAAATCAGCCAAATTGCTTAGCACACAAATATTAGAATATAATCACATTGAGGCACTGCTTGATGTTGAGTATAGTATAAGACATCGATGATTTTGCAAAAAAAAAGACTATTTCCAAGTAAATATTTGCCTATCAGAATGCTCTGCTACCTGGCAAGATTTCCCATAACAACATAATTTATATAGCAAAGTTTCTGAATTACAAAGTCAAACTAAAAATATATTGAAATTCAAAAGTATTGATAAAAGTTATAGAGGTTGAACTGGTTTTCGTAGAAATTGAACATATTTTGAAAATACTTGCATGTATATCTATTGAACATGACAACCGCAGAATTATGCATAAGTTCAACCACATACATTGAATGCTAAGTTGCAATTGGAATTTCTAAAATCACTTGGTAAAAGAAATCAATTTATTTTCAAGTCCAAATACATTTGGACTTTTTTTTCACATTTTTACTGAATTTCCAATGAATATTGGAAATGTGTTGACACTAAAGATATATTTGGATTTATTTATTTATTATTATAAAATATTCACAACAACGCGCCGATAGGTATCTCACTATTTATTTAGCTGTAAAATGTTTTTTTATTATTATTTGATTAAAAAACAACAATTTATAGTCTACTTTTTTAATATTCGATTTTACATACAAAGAATTTTGAATATTTCATGAACCTCAACTAGTTATTTTTTTAAAATTTGTTTTTAAAAGAGAAATTTCGTAAATATTCAGAGTTTGTATACATGAGCACATTAAAATTAAAACTTTAATTTTAAATCTCAATTAAATTAAACTTGATGAAACATTACTGATGGGTCATTCCATGCCAAAACGTCCAATTTTTAAAAATCGCCCCACCTGACCACGAGGGATTTTGACCAAAATTTACCAGAATGTTAGTAGATATGTTGTGTGAACAAATGTAAAATATTATCCCTTAATTTCAAACCGTTCGTGAGTTACAGCCATTCTTGTGTGATGCCTCCCGACTTATTTTGATGTGCCGAAAGGGGCTTCGATTCAAATGACGTTTTTAAAAAGTCCATAATTTGTGAACCAAACACTCTACATTAATAAAATTTTTTAATCTTGATCATTATTTAGTGAATTTTACAAAAATGTAATAAAAATATGTCTAGCTTTTTTTGTTTGTCCGCAAAGTGAGGTCAAAATAGGGCTAACAGAACACGAAGTTAACAAACTGCCCTGTTTATGATTTAATATTTCCAAT